>JH154128.1:293303-349288 GCA_000226015.1 Mnemiopsis leidyi | reverse complement strand
CAAGATAACGAGGACTATGCTTGCCCCGTCCCCAATAACTGTGGCAGGATAATATTTCTCCCCTGCGTCATACTATAACCATTTCAAACTGGACCAGTTTATTCAAAAAGTTTGGCAAGTACTTTACTGAGGCTCGACGAATGCACAGATCCACAAATACCGCGGCCCGACAATAAAGGAAAAGGCTGTCGAAGGATTCAGAAAACATTGTTCATTTTCTCTCACCCTATACCCTTCTCCCCTGCACGGTGAGTTCCGGGGTACCGTGAACCTGCGCAAAACCTCGTGCTGGTATTATAGATTATTAAGATAAGCTTTGGAATTTAACACAGTGGGAAGGGGACGGTAGCATACAATCAATGGGCATTTTAATGTTAAGTTTAATTTCGGCGTTTTAAAACTAACAGTTTTTCAAAGATAACAATCTGAAGTCCACATGAAGAAAAGTTCCGAAGAATCACACCGACAAGAATCGTATGGTCAGAGAATTGTACGTGACGTTAACTTTGGATTTCATAATTGGGGAACTGAAGATCGGATTTAATTCCCTTACTTAAAGTCACTTAACACTGTCGTAGGAATGTCGGAACCAGGAACACCCAGTTCGAAAGCAGAGAGCAAGCAACAGTGTGCAGTGAACGATGCAAATAACATAATCACGTTAAAGCATAAAGTAACAATAAAACTAACTTTGCACTTCAAAACGTGCGCGATCGAGCATGTTAAGTATTGATCTGTCCTTAAAACTAAAATGAAATTTCTATCCATAATCAACTACTTGTATCCTTGACTGATACTTACACTTAGACAGTGACTACAAATAGTTTTAGTTGATAGTATACCATATTCAACTGAATCTATACTCATGCTTTATTGCATGTCGCTACATTTGTGATCCAAATGAAAATTTATTGGCCGGAAACTAAACACTGCGTGACCTGTTGGATGTTCTTTTCTGTTCTACTGTCGACACCTATGTTTTATAATATTTGACAATGCCACTGAAATTGCGTACAGTTCAAACTTTGGGTCTTTTATTAACGGGCGATGCGCGTCTAGAATTTCTTCGAAATGCGTGAGAGCGCGTGATGGCCGCGATTGCTACACGTTGCATAGCCCTGCTGCCAGGAAGCGGCAGCCTCCGGCGAAGCGCGTGGCGGCGTGGCCGCGCGCAGCCATTTTCAAATTTTTAAAAAATTTTGAGACAAGTCCGCGACTGTAGGTTATCAACCTACAAGGTCTTTTAGCATACTATAATTTAAGGAAATCTAAAACCAAAAGATGCAATGGGTTTCACCATTATAATCAAATGTGTTGGCTAAGACTTTTATAATATCGTGGGCTATTGCCGTGTCCGAATCAGTTTAAGGGTGCGGAAGAAGCATAAAGCAACCTATCCGTCGTCTGTGGTCTGGCTGTCAACTTTTGACATGGCGTTGGCTCCGATAGGCTAATTAACGGTATCAACAATAAATTTTGGTAGCTAAACATTGCCTTGCGTTGTTGCTGCACGCCCTTGGAGGCTGCCGTTCCGCGTCAGCAGGTTAAGCAATGTCCGACTGGCTAAAACTAAACAGATGCTTTTATCCATCTGTACAATTAATGGTGAAATTCGTAGCCAACTATTAATAATGAAAGGATAGCTAACCAATATCAGTGAGCAGTTCAAAAATAAAATTGAGTTTTATTGATATTTCTTTGATATTATAATGTACTTTTCCAAATAGTTTTCTTGAAATAGGCACAGATAAATATATAATGGAATTTATCATTTATAGATGTTCTAGAGGTTAGAAGTTTTTATTTAAATTTGATAGTATATTCGTAAAAAGCGGAATGATATTTTTATATTTTTATTGTGTAATTGATATTGTAGACGAGAAAATAAAACTTGTTTAACTTGAAAACTTGTTTAACTTGAATATGGCAATAGTCAAGAAATTGATATATTTGTTTCACTGATATATTTGTTTCACTGGAAACAGTGGTATATCCTTGTTGGTCTAGCCAATATGGCGCCCCTTGGCGGTAGAAAAGGGCCCCAGGTGGTACAAGGGCATTAAGGGAGCAATTTGTAACAATGTGGCCGAAAAATCCAATAAGATTGTAAAGTTATTAAACCAAACACAGGATTTTGCTAGTTGCAGTTAATCTTCCAAAATTGTCCTATATATTAACGAAGATTAAGCGTCCCTTTATGAATTCATCAATTATAGCGCAGTGGGTTAAAGGCATTTTGCTTTCTTTCATTTATTCCATTATGTAGACGAAATTAACATTTTGATTCTGGAAGTTTTGAGAAAAAATGAGGGTAAATCCTGGATATCTAACAACATTTTTTGAATTTTTTGCTATTTCATCTCAGACAAAACCTCCCTCCCCCTCTTTGCCAATCATTAACATATTAATCCCCTCCCCCTCTTTGGTGGTGTTGTCATATGTGCATAAACACTTCAGACATGCCTCTAGTCAGAACAGGGACCCTTTCAACCATTACATTATACTTTGAATTTGCCTGGAAAATTTTTTACCATGGAGTTTAATTTTAACGGTCAATTGAATTGTAGGTGACTTTGACATGACTGCTGATGAAAGACGTGAACGAGCTCTTGTTGAGTACAGAAAGAAACTGATGGAGCACAAAGAAATCGATGCTAAGCTCAAGAAAATGCGCGAAGAGCTTAAAGACCTACAAAAGGACTTTGACAAATCTGAAAATGATCTTAAAGCATTACAAAGTGTTGGACAAATTGTTGGTGAAATGCTGAAGCAGCTTACTGAAGAAAAGTTTATTGTTAAAGCATCAAATGGTCCACGATATGTTGTTGGCTGCAGAAGACAGATCGATAGAGCGAAATTGGTGCCCAGCACTCGAGTTGCTTTGGACATGACCACATTGACCATCATGCGATGTCTCCCTCGTGAAGTCGATCCCCTTGTGTACAAGATGAGTCACGAGGACCCTGGGGATGTGAAGTACTCCTCTGTTGGTGGACTTAGTGAACAGATCAGACAACTCCGGGAGGTTATTGAGCTGCCTCTTATCAACCCTGAGCTCTTCCTTCGTGTTGGTTAGTGCAAGCTTGTTCTAGTGTATATTTTTATCTATAAATAATCTTGATAAATGATTTTCTAAGCCATATTTAATTTTTAAATGGAATTTCATAATCTCGTTTATCCATCCCTGACTTTTGAAATGGATACAAGGTTACAAAAATAAAATTACTTAAATGTATAATTTGAATAGATGAAAGTCTGAAAATAAATAGAATCATTTTGGAGGAGACTACAGTATTATGCAGCTCCCCCATTTTTTGGGATGAAATTTGAACTTGCTCCTCACTAGTGTGTACACTGTACAAGTGACATTGTGTTCGAGCATGGTATTCAATTTAAGCAGTTTCGACACTAAAATTAAGGTTGCATTATACATACCATAGTTTAGCTCTGGAAACGAGAGGGGTTTAATATCTGCCCCTTTCGTAATAGAAATTGAGAGCACTTATTCTGATATCTAGCTCAAGACTTTTTCTGGATGCAGGACATTTGGCAAAGTTAAAATGATTTTCTGGTCTTAATTCGTTTTTAAGATGTGCAGCTGAATGAGTAAATGTATTTATGGCGAGATCATGGAGAGACTGAAACCATGATTGCATGATTAAGAGTGGGGCGAGGTGAAACAGCAAAAATTTTGATCCATGACATGTGGATTTTGATATCACGATTCCTGCAACAAAATTTCAACGTTTGTAACGGAATCCTCAAACCTCACTATTTCAGGTATATCCCCTCCTAAAGGATGTCTCTTGTACGGACCACCAGGTACTGGTAAGACTCTCCTGGCTAGAGCAGTCGCATCTCAGCTTGAAACAAACTTCCTAAAAATAGTTTCTAGTGCAATTGTTGACAAATACATCGGTGAAAGTGCACGACTTATCAGAGAAATGTTCAACTACGCCAGAGACCACCAGCCCTGCATCATCTTCATGGACGAAATCGATGCCATCGGTGGGCGCAGGTTCAGTGAGGGTACTAGTGCTGATCGTGAGATTCAGAGAACCTTGATGGAACTGCTAAATCAGATGGACGGGTTCGATTCTTTAGGAAAAGTTAAGATAATCATGGCTACTAATAGACCTGATACACTAGACCCTGCTTTGTTGAGACCAGGTAGATTGGACAGAAAAATCGAGATTCCTCTACCCAACGAACTTTCTCGCATGGACATTCTCAAAATTCACTCCTCCAAGATAACAAAACACGGAGAAATCGATTACGAGGCAGTGGTTAAATTGTCTGATGGATTCAACGGAGCTGATTTGCGAAATGTGTGCACAGAGGCTGGTATGTTCGCTATTAGAGCCGAGCGGGACTACGTTATTCAAGAAGATTTTATGAAGGCCGTCAGGAAGGTGTCTGATACCAAAAAGTTGGAATCTAAGCTCGACTACAAACCAGTTTAATGAGTGAAACATTACCAGTTGTCTCACCAATGTAAAATTAAATTTTGTATACCCTATGGGCATGGACAAGTTCATGTGTTAACTGTTTACTATGGTTGTTGACTTAATTTGTTCATGATATTTTGGCTTTGTGTATGTGGGAGTAATTTTCTCATCTGTCCAATTAAAAGTTTGCTATGTTAAACATATTCTTGTGTCATTCTTCTGGCCTTCCTCTAAGTATCTTCATCTCACCAATATCCACACGCCACAGCCAGTACTATCTAACTGATTTTGTAAACTAAAAGGTAAAAGTTGTAATGCTTTGCTATTGTCTAACTTTGATTTCTGTCGCATTGCAAAATAAGATGAATTGGTCTGAGTTGCTTGCTCCTATTATATTATGGGTTGGTGGAGTTCGAGTAGTGGTATCTACCTCGACTTTCTATGTAGGAGACCGGGGGTTTAAGTCCCAGATCCGCCAATCCTAGAGGAAGTGCTAAGGGCATGTGCCTATGCAATATTCTTCGTTCAACTCAGCCGAATGACCGGAAAACCGTGATTGAGGGTTAAATGAGGATGGTCTCCGTTAAAAGATCGAGAATCTTCCGGGAGCCCCTTCAGTATAACTGTAAAAGCCTGGGTACAGGTGTAACAAAAAATTATAATGAAGCCTATCTGATCAGTGATCTTCAAAATTTTGCACAAGCATTCTCCAGGTGTGAAAGTGCCGTGAAAAACACTATTTTCTACTGTATTGTGCTCGTACTATGCATTTTGTTGCTATTTTTAGTAACAATACTTCCTACATACCCGTCATACGTATTGTGCAGCCAGCACTTGTACATTTAACCATCATCACTTTCCAAACCATTAGTTGATCGTTTTTGTTCAAATGTCGTATATTTTTGTAGCACTGTATATTGTGTATACATATATATATATATAGTGTATACGAAGTGTATACATGGTGTATACTTGGTGTATACGTATACATAGTGTACACCTACACGGCTCTTGCACACCTAAACTTAACCTTCATGTCTAATAGCTGATGGAGTCTGGGACGGGAGAACCACTGATAACAGTTCACATAAAGACCCCGAAGAACAAGGAAACGGTTCAAACAGCCCCCAATGCCACGGTCAAGCAGTTCAAGGAACTTGTCAGTCAGAAGTTCAATGCTCAGCCCGATAAGATCTGCCTCATCTTCAGTGGCAAGATATTGAAGGATGACGAGACTTTGGATAAACTCGATATTAAGGATGGGTTGACGGTAAGGACTAATTTTCTTGTTTCTCAACTTGTTTTATTACTTTAATTTTATCAGAGGATGTGCTCAACCCTCCTATCCATCAGACATCCAGTTCTTTAATTTTTATATTTTTGGTCCGTGTTCATGATTTTATAGCGTGTATTGTCGCGTGTATTGTCGCGTGTATTGTACCGTGTATTGTCGCGTGTACCGTGTATTGTACCGTGTATTGTACCGTGTATTGTACCGTGTATTGTACCGTGTATTGTACCGTATATTGTACCGTGTATTGTACCGTGTATTGTACCGTGTATTGTCGCGTGTATTGTACCGTGTATTGTACCGTGTATTGTACCGTGTATTGTACCGTGTATTGTCGCGTGAATTGTGAAGGTACCTTTTTAACCAGTATCCCCGTACAGGTACACCTGGTAATAAAAAACAACAAGGATCCCCAACCAAAACAAGAGCCGCCAGCTCCGTCCAGCACTCCCACAACAACCTCCGTCTCCGCCCCCGCTCCTGCCCCTCCTCCAGGTCTAGGACCTGGACTTTCCGGACTTGGTGGTCTTGCCGGACTTTCCGCTATGTCTGCTCAGAACCCCCAACTTTTAGAACAAGCTCAGCAGCATCTACTTCAGAACCCAGAGTTAATGTCGCAGCTGATGAATAGTCCTGCCGTTCAGGGACTCATGAGCAACCCTGATATTTTCCGAGAGTTCTTTCTCAACAACTCTCAGGTTTGAATTACATTCACTCATATTTCAGTTCTGTTAGATCTTCTTGCATTCAAATTTTCTCAAAATGGGCATAATTTTCATGAGGTATTTAGGTCGTATGTTCAAATTCATAGGCTTTTTCATCTAGGCTTGAAATGAATTATCAATTCGTCCGTCAGATGCAAGGTGTTTTGGAAAGAAATCCCGAGATTGGCCACGTGCTGAACAACCCCCAACTGATGCGACAAGCGATGGAGATAGCACGCAACCCTGCACTGATGCAGGAGATGATGCGCAACCAGGATGTTGCTCTGAGAAATATTGAGTCCCTTCCAGGTACGAACTTTATACATTCCTTAAATAATTTTTCTCGCTTAAGATAAAGTTTGATAAACGTTTTTAAATATTTCCATCTTCCCGCACAAGACGTCAAATAACATGCGCACTATATGTTAGATTAAGACCACATCCCGCAGGAGGCTACAGCGCACTTCGCCGATTGTACAGCGAAGTACAGGAGCCCATGATTAGCGCTGCTCAAGAAACCTTCCAGCCGGGAACAGGGGGTACTCAGGAGGCTAACCCTTTTGCTGGACTCTTCCCGCCCACGTCGCAGTCGCAGCAAGTTCCGCGTGTGCCAACTGTTCCTGCAGGTACGGAGAACACCAACCCGCTGCCTAACCCCTGGGCTCCTCCTACTTCGGGTGCTCCACCTACTTCAACTAGCACCAACACCGCTACTGGACCTCCCGGAGGTATGGCATTTGTTGAGAAAGTGGGTAAAAATGATAAAATTAAGTATTATATATTAAATAATCTGCTTGTAAAAGAAGTTGATAAAAAATAAAGTTTAAACCAAGGAGGTAAGACTAAAACAAATTTATAACTCTCTATCCTGACTAGGGCCCTCTCTACAAGGATTGTTCCAAAGTCCTGGTCTACAACATCTCATGAGGCAGATGCAGGAGAATCCCCAACTACTCCAGAACGCCATGCAGATGCCACAGATGCAGGAGATGATGCACCAGTTCTCGAGTAACCCGGAGCTGATGAACCTCCTGGTTTCCAGCAACCCTCTCCTGGCTAACGACCCCAACCTGGCTAACCAGGTCCGCAGTCAACTCCCAACCATCATGTCTCAGATGCAGAACCCGGAGTTTCAGGCTGCCATGACAAATCCTGAGGTATATTTCCGTCTGGAATGTTTGTCCGTCTGTTTTTCTATTGGGCCGTCCATTCAATTGCACGTCTGGTTATTAGTTCTTCTGTTGTCTATTGTTAGTCAGGTTATTATTTCTTCTGTTTGGCTATCTGGCCTTAATATTGGTCCTTGTTTAAGGCGATGAGTCTTGTTTATTGCCTAGGGCCGTTATATTTGTGAAAAACAACATCTGCTGTCAGCCATGTTTGTCTTATTGTATACTAGACTGTTGTGTGTTAATGTATTTGGGCGTTCACAAATGACGTCATCAATTTTTGGGCATTGTTACCCCTCCCTCCCTCTGTAACCATGAATATACCCCCATGATGAATTCTTCAAAGTTGGAGCCCCCAGCTAGAGCTTTAAGCCAATACAGCAAAATTTGCTCTCATTTTGATCATGAATTCAGTTCAAACACAGTATTCCACCAAACCCTTATTCAAACGAGATAAATTTTCAACGTTATTAGTTATATACTTTAAACTAACCTTCTGACTCTGTAAATAGAAAAAGTGTGGGTTAACCCTGAATATCTACCGACAACTTTTTTATTTTAAGTGAAGTCTTCACTGGCAAACCGCCCTTGTCATCAATCGTCTGAATCATTTGGAAACCCCCTCCCGCTTCGGTGATGACGTGATTTTTGACCGACCCTAGCTTTAGCCAAAATAGTCAGCTGTTCTGTAACAAGTGTGTTTGGTCTGTGTTACTGACTACTGTCTTCCCGTACAAGTAAATATCTCTGTATCACACTCTTACTGTCCAAATATGGTTTTACGGATCTGTTGTCAGCAGTAATTATGCTTTGTTAAGAACACATTAAGTCACATTGTAGCAACATTAACACGTGTAAACTTATTGTTTCTCTCAGGTCCTGTCTGCTATGATGCAGATCCAACAAGGTATGCAGAGGCTGACTAACGCAGCTCCTGGTCTTCTCCCTGGAATGGGGATCAACCCCATGGGGGGCACTGCTAGACCACCTCCTGCTCCCGGTAACATGCCCAACAACGCTTACAACATGCAGCATCTTATGTCTCAGGTGAGTCTGGTTAAAGCTTGTCTTATATCTACTGGTTCTAACGCGAAGTCACATATTTTTTACCATAATCATGTAAATATCCGAAAATGGCTCGTCGTAGCCGTAACACAGTTGATCGAATGTTCTAGACAGCTGCAGAGTTCAGTTCTCTGAAACTTCAACTGTCAAACGTCTGCTTGCAGTTATATACTCTCGACATGCTAAAACCTGAGACAGACACTTAATTAACAATCTGTTTTACAATCTGTTTTACAATCTGTTTTACAATCTGTTTTACAATCTGTTTTACAGATGGTGAGTTCACTGAACAGTGGTCAGCCGGGGGGCGGTGTGAGGGCCGCCCCGCCAAACCCTGAGGTAGCTTACCAAGCTCAACTCCAGCAACTCACACAGGTGAGCACCAAGAAAATCTGTCTGTTTACATTTAAAACGATGGTGACATAAATTCTACTGATTGATAATTTCGACGATCGAATTGATTGTACTTTTTTTCAGATGGGCTTTGTTGATGCTCATGCCAACCTCCAAGCTCTCATCTCAACCAATGGTGATCTGAACTCTGCCATAGAACGGCTTCTACAGCAGAGAGATCAAATGACATGATGTGATCGCACGTGGTTTTCTTTCTGGTTTCAAACAAGATATTATCTCAATGACTGTAGCCAGGGTTACGACCCCTGGTATCTCTGTCCGGGTCCGTTTCGTCCTGGTTTGTGATTGTTGCTGCGTTTTTTGATTGGAATGTCTTTAAGGGTATATATTATGATATAAACTCTAATAAATATTTATCAAAATTGAAATGTAAAATTTTTTCGTAAATTTTTTAGTGACCTGTTCAATCTTCACTGAGCTGGATTCTGGAATGTGATTTAACGTTTAGTTTTGACAGATTCAACTACGTTTATATATAGATACCTATTTTACACGATGGCATAACGTCATAATAACAGAAACTGCTTTAACGACCGATCTGGGAATTTAGGTAGTCATCTTTATCTTACTCAGAAGTATTTGCTTGTCTCATCTGCACAGCTTTGCCCCAGTGAAAATCTTGGCTCGCCTTAAAAATTTGAATTAAGTTTTGAATATAGAGATTCAATGTAAAATCTGTTTGTTAACATTATAAAGACTTCAATCAGTACTCTGATCGCTATTTGATTTCTCTTTTTTTAAGAAGATATCAGCTAGGAACACTTCGTGATACCCTGTATGGACGAATTGTTAAAGTCGAGTTTAGCTTATGATGTAATTTGTTTTAGTTATGTTGCTTATATTGAGAACTTCGTTTAACTCACTCAACGTAGTAGTATGTTCCCACATTCTCAGAGGTTGAAAGTTGATTTCAGAAACCATGTTGTAATCCCTCAACATATTCCAAAAAAATATTTAAATGTAATTGATTCTGGAATATCCTATACTTAAAGTTCTGTTTCATTTGTCTTAAATGTGAAGAGGTGGTTCAAAATATTAAAGTTAACAATATATTACCAATCTTAATCAATCTTAATTGACCTGACCAATTTATAAAACTAAAATCCCATGCTACTAGATTGATCCTAATCCCCCAATTACACAGTCTGGTTGTCCAGGTATGTCGTCAGTAGCAGAAGACCGTGTTACAATCCAGGTGGCTGCCCAATACGGCTGTAGACCTCTGATGGAACGTCTAGAGAAGTGCCTGCAATCCGGCGAGGAATGTAAACACGAAAGACGGCTCCTAGCAAACTGTAAAGTGTTGGTAGACGACGCGCCCGGCGCCTACAAACCTAGCAAACAGAAAGTTTCAGGGGACGTTGAGAATCCTTCCGCGTATGTGGCTGCGGGGAACTGTTCCGGGCCGTTAGCGAGGGTCAAGGAGTGTTTGGCTAAGAAGCACAATGATAGGAGATACTGTTTTCAGCAGATCGAGGATTACAAGAACTGTAAAATGATGTTAGCGACTTTGGAAAGTAGACGGGATCAGCAATAGAACACACTATAATCACCGTGTAAGATCTCTTGTGATTTAAATTTGATAATCAAATTATGTTTAATTCCTGTTACGACGTTCGACTGTCAAGTTGTAGAATATCTTACATTTTCAAATCTGCTGTTACTAAATCTAGATTGATCAGGCTGCTGTTACTACATTAATTCACTAATTCATTTACTTTTACCACGAAATTATACACCGCGGCCTATTAGATAGTCAAGAGCAACTGCCGGATGTTTTCAGACGTTTGTCCAAACTATGTCAGACTTGTAACCTGCCCGAAAAACCTTTGTTTAGAAATGGAATTTCTTGTTTACTTCAATTGAAATCGAATGATCTAATCGCCATTATCTTCGCTCTGCCAGCTCTTACATCCTAATTGCTTTTACTTTAATGTTTTAAGTGTAAGTGTTCTTACACCCATTCAACTTAGTCACATTATCACTAGTAAATGAAGGTCTTACACCCATTCAACTTAGTCACATTATCACTAGTAAATGAAGGTCGGCCCTTAGGTGCACGTAAGCAAAAGAAACTGACGATTGGATATTAAGTTAGGATCAGTTGGTCCGTTTTTCCGGCTTAACCCTTTTGTATATGTGAAGTGTAAACAGTGTAGCCCTGAAAATATTTACTGAAGTTCAAAAATGAATCTCGATATCCTTAATATGGTAATTGTCAATATTGAGTTTGTACATAGTTTTTCTTGGATGTTTCCGATGGTATCCCGTGATGTCGATTGTGATGATTTTTTATTTTAAAATTCTAAATTAATCGTCAGAGGCCTACAAAGGGCGGCGTAGTGGACTACTATTGATTCTAAGAAATATTTATGGGGATAGTTTGTTATCTCATTAACTTATTAAATTCCAATAGAGTTTTGTAATGTTAAGTTTCTTGTTCTTACATAGTTTGTACAATTTTCCATGGTTAGTAGATCACTTGTAGTCAAATTAGTTTATAATCATTGTTATCAATAATAATTGCATTTTTAAAAGTGTTGAGTTGCGTGCTGACGGATATTCTGTAAGTTTAATCATGATTTAGGAGACATGTCTCATCCTCGCATCTTATCTCGTGATGAGAAAGAAAAACTTGATAAGGAGAAGAATTTAAGTGATTTTCAGAGGACGAAACTGGAGGCAGATGCCAAGAAGAACTGGGACCTGTTCTACAAGCGAAATGCCGATCATTTCTTTAAAGACAGACACTGGTTAACAAGAGAATTTAAAGTTATCCGTCTTTTACATGAGGTAATCTACGAGATAAAAGGAAACGTGTGCGACTCTTTTCGTACTAGCAAAATTTTATAGCTTTTGTTACCAAAGTGTCGTACTGTTTTACCATTTGCCGCGCACGTACGTTTATTTCTTACCATTCTCTCGAGTAACTCGATCTGCGACGTACAACACAGAGAAGTAATCTCATAGGTAGGTTTTGATGGGTTATCCAACAGTCTACACCTGACTTAATTATCACACACTACAAAAGTTTACCCCAGGAGGGCGGCGGAACGGTGTTTGAAGTTGGTTGTGGAGTCGGTAACACCATCTACCCGCTCAGAGGAGAGTTTCCGAATTTGTTCTTCTACGGGTGTGATCTTTCTCCTCGAGCTGTTGATTTGGTCAAGGTGAGCAGCTGGCGTGTTCCGTTAAGATCATATTTATATTGAAAAGCGTTAACAGTGCTTTTCTTTTTGTCTTTAAGTCTTTGTAAAGCAAATACTTAATTCATAGAGACCTTTGCGATGTGGTTAATGGTGAATGCTAACTTTGAAATCTAACCATATCTTTAGGGTCACCTCCAATACGACCCCGAGAAGATCTCCTGTTTCCAAAGTGACATCACGAACCCAGACCCACCCTTGACCCAACACATCCCTCCTCAATCCGTCGATCTCATTACACTTATTTATGTCTTGTCTGCAATAGCTCCCGAGAAAATGTCTCTTGCTATTCAGAATATCAAACAGGTGAACTAAGCGTTTAATATTTATTGCAATTATCGCGTAACACCAAACTAACTGAGTTGCAGAATTTCTTGATAACTTGAATTCACACATAGAATTTATCTACGATTACATGAAGACAATAATCAGTTATCAGACCAAGATATAGTTTATTTCTCAGGTTCTAAAACCAGGAGGAGTGGTAATACTCCGAGATTACGGTCTGTACGATCATGCCATGCTGAGGTTCAAATCCGGACACAAGATACAAGAAAATTTCTATAAGCGCCAAGACGGAACAAGGGCCTACTACTTTACCACTGGTATGATTTAGTTCTCTACCATGTTTTTGTTTGATAGTAATATATTATATGGGAGTTAAACCTAGGAGTTATTCATGTATTACAGATAATTGTGTTTTTTACTTAAGGTTTTCAATTTAATTGTGATAATATTTATATAGTCCGTTTTCAGAGGAAATGGCTGCACTCTTCGAAAACGAGGGGTTTGAGACAAGTTTTAACTATTATGTGGAGAAAGAAACGTCCAACAAGAAGGAAGGCATCTCAGTTCCACGAATTTTTGTTCAATCTCAATTCAGACTCCGTTCTCAATCGAACACTTCATGACATAAAGCTGTGACAGTACTTTTCAATAACACAGTATTTAAAGGGTAACCGTTAACATGTGGTTAACGTATCTAGGAGAGTACCAAGCCTGTACAGGTAATATGTCAGGACTTCCTTGTTAAATAGGTCCGGTAATACTTGTCAGAGATTAAGACGGTGATATAAGAGGTTTTTATATATGGGTGCCTGACTTTAGTGTAGTAATGTAATAACAAGTGATTTAAGTGGGTCCTAATCCCCACCGACCATCCATGTTTCTGGACACTTCAGGTTTCCTTTCATAACAACCAAGGTGTCTTTATTGACTAATAGCCCATACTGTTTCATGATTTAAAGATAGTTTAACTACGTGTCAGAAAAAATTTCGTGAATGGAATGATTTTTTTCGGACTATGTATTTATTTTTTATTCATTTTATGAATTATGTCTTGCTCTGTAAGCTATTTTTAATCGATTCTGATTTCAAATCAAGGGCTTTAACTTTGTCATTTGGGCATTATAAAAGTATTTCAAGATTTCTAACGGCTAATTTGTTGTTTTCTAAAACGGAGAAGTTCAATTTGCTGCTCAGATGTACGGAAAACTGAATTAAGCTGTGTAAGCACTAAGCTGCTCGGGTAAGGAGTCACATAACTTAGCCAGTCACAGCTCAGACACCTGGATATACATCCTCGATATACGTCCTCGATACGTTAGTAGTGCATTGTAACCTGAATTGTAAGCAACCCAAGGTTATCTTGGCACGTTTATGGGGTCGTCCAACAATTAAGTTATCATTAAAGGGTACCGTTCATGAAGTGGAGTATAACATTTTTCAGGTTTAAAGGGGAAGAATTGGAGAATGTTTTGCTTTATTTTAGATTTTCAAACTGAGTTCAAGAAAAATTGCTCCCTCTAAGACTTCCGCAGCATTCCACACTACCCGATCTAGGACAAAATTTTATAACGTAATTATGGCCGAAGCCCCCTTCCCCCTCCGTAGTCATTTAAAAAACCCCTCCCCCTAGCTGATTACTTAATATGTGAACAACCCCCGGCCAAAGAATGATTGAAGACACGCCAGTACCATTATTTACATGAGCTAACCGGCTCAAGTTAGGACAAGAAAAATACAAGATTCATAAATAAAAATATTTAAAGCAATTAGTCTTCTAATCCCTCATTTGAGTTTCTGGTGTAAATAACTTGAGATCCGTGCTGGTCCACCAATTTGATAAGTCCTTTCTCGTGCAACTCCTTTAGTCCGAATCTGGCCAAGGAACCCCTGACTTTAAGTCGCTCTGATACGATAGAAGGTGTGATAAGTTTGTATTTGGGGACCTCATCCACAAGCTTGGCGTAGGTTGATTTGTCAAAGAGGGGGGCATTGTTCAGCTTGTCCCTGGATTTTCCTTTGGACCACTTCTTCTTCTTTGCTTTTCCTCCAGATTTGGCCTTTGCTGGCTTGTCTTTTCCTCCCTTGGCGGGGGCGGCAGCTTTCTTGGGAGGCATGCCTAGAGAAATGTGTTGAATTAGAAATGTGTTGAATTGTTAGAAAATTCATTAACTCGTAATATCTCCAAATTACTAATCAAGAAAGGAAACATGGCGTTACATTTTCCAAGAAACAGGTTTAAATTAGTATTCATTTTATTTTCTGATTCCCTAAAAACAATTTGCGGACTAAAGTCACAATGTAACATCATGCAAAACCCTTGCAGCAGGCTAGCTGTAAGGGGTGAAGTAGATGTGTTCATTTTCGATGTGTTAAAACCCAGGAGAACACAACTCATTCACCAAGGGGAATTACCATCGAGATTGAACCTTGAGTATATGTGAAATTTTAAGCCTAGTTTATTAAATCACTCTGGAGAGCAGTAAAACACAAGGTAGTAAGATAAAATGGTATAAATTAGAATTTATTTGCCACCGCCCCACGTTTTTCTGATTTCATCAAATCTGTCGTTATAATTAGTAGTGACTGAGGACACCAGGTTGTTGAGAGCGTTCTTATCCTCTGCTTTGACGGAGGTGATAGCCAGAACAGCAGCTGTCTTCTTATGAACAACTTGTCCGAGACGAGCCTTGCCCTTGACGATGCAGTAGGGGATGTTCATCTTCCTGCAGAGGGCAGGCATCCACACGACAAGCTCGATAGGGTCGACATCGTGAGCAATCACGACCAGCTGAGCCTTCTTCTTCTCTACCAGGGCAGTCACGTGGTTCAGACCGAACTTCACGACAGTTGGCTTCTTGCCAGCTTCGGTCTTGCCGCTGTCGGCCATGCTCTTCAGACGGTCTTTCTTCTCGGCGGCAGTCTCTGGCTTGTACTTCTTGAGGAGTTTGAAAAGGTTAGTGGCGGTCTGCTTGTCCAGGGTTTGTGTGAACTGGTTGACACTGGGAGGAACCTTCAGTCGCTGGTAAAGAGTCTTCCTCTGACGTTGCAGGCGGATATATTTCGGCCATTTGACGAATCTCCTTAAGTCCCTCTTGGGCTGGATGTCTCCACCAATGCTGAAATTCTTAGATCGCTTCTCGATCAGGGGGTTTGAAGTTTTCTTAGAAGATTTGGCAGCATTAAAAGCAGGGACTGCCGGAGTCTTCTTCACTTTTTTGACCTTGGGCATCCTAGCCTAGAATATTTGAGATTAGCATTAATATATCGATTATTTTCGCCTAATTCATACGAGTGGGATATAATATAAATTGAATAAACTGACATGACATCGACGGATAAGATGATCCGCTCAATAACAAACAACGGACAAAACTAGAGAGCATTGAAAATCGAACAAATTTTTATTATAAATATATTTACACAATTACGAAAATAAAAACTTTCTGCTAACATTAAAGGCAGGAAACGTATCTCACCAAAATTATCCTCTTAAATAGGCATAACAAAATATCAGCCTGCATCATCCTTAAATATGTCGTCATACTTCGACAAAATTTCGCTTTTAACTGACTGATGAGTAGAAGAGGGGAAATCTATAAACTCAGATGTGTTGCCATACTTATGGTGAATGGGTAAAAGTCTGTCGGCAGAAGGATAAAACACACCATTAGGGGCGAGAAAAGGATGGTCTGCATAAGGGTACGGGTTAGGAGCAATGACTAAGGGTTGAATGTGAACAAGAGATCCAAGACTTTCCAAGGTCTGATTGTTAGTCGGAGTATTTGGCACTATCGTTGGCTCGTATACTCTATCAAGACCTAAGTCTCTGGCTAAAGCTTGCAACCCTCGAGGTTTACCTTTCAGTACGTCAATCAGCTGAACAAACCAGAGTTTTGGAACCTTCGTCATCACACTTTAGTTCATTCCTTCCTTCCTATTAAGGACTAGGTTCAGAAGTATGAAAATTTGTGTAGTCATGTCAAATGTACGATATCAAGAAGCGCGTAAACGCGCGCTCAAAAAACTATCGCAGATGCCCAATCGTAAGGCCTTGGTCTAGAGTTAATTTCTTTGCGCCTCACGAAAAAGTACGTGAGGGGGCTAGAATGGTGCATCTGCTGGGACCATTTCGTCAAAATTAACAGATCTGGATTATGGAATCATTTTCAAGCAGAACTTTATCGACAGAAATGACGTAGAACTTTATCACAACTGTGTCATACAATATCTGCTTGGGTTTGGAGTTCGAATTACCAGGTCAAGACAAATCACGAGCAAAACTTAGCCCTGACCTTGATTAACCATTATCAAGGAACAAAAAGTCGGGATATGAAGCCAGATAAGCTTAACTTCTGGGCTGAGTCTGATAAACAAAGGCTGGGTGCTGATAGAATCTGATATGATCTGATCTGGGAATGTTCTAAGACATTGTATCTTAGACTTTGTTGTCTTATTGCAGTAGAAACGATAGAACTGCAGACTCGGCGAACATTTCTCATACCTAGGAAAGAAAAACAGGTGAATTGCTGAAAATGTGTAAATAACTTATTTCTATATACCGACGGATGGTTGGTAAGTATGGAAGTTTAGCTTGCATAGAACTTAAAGTTGGAATTGAATAAGTAAGTCTAAAACTTAAACACCTTTATTTTCGAGTGCATGCATCAGCATATGTACAGCAACATTACCACAACCGGATAAAAAGATTATGCTTTTAAGGATAAATTTATAATTCATCATAAATTTTAGTAGATCTGGATTAAATGTTCTTTGTAAACCAGGAAAGAGTAAAGATTCAAAGATCAATAGAATCAGAAGAAATTTTTTAAATGATAGAGTTATGTTGATATGGAATAAGTTACCTATTGAGGTTAAGATTTCTTCTAGTTTAAACGTTTTTAAATCCAATTTAGAAGTGTTTAAGTGTAAAACTAAAGCTTTGGGTATATGTGGTGTGGGAAACTTTTGGGAAATCTCTGATGAAGTTTTAAATAAAATAGAAGGTGTAAATTATTTGGAGAATAAGTTAAAGCATAATACTTATCTTAAGGATAATCCTATTGTTGCTCAGAAGAGATTTATAAACATTCATTAGATTTTTCATATCTTTTTTAGATTTTAACAATTTGTAAATTTATTTTGATATTTTGCGTGATTATGTGTGATGATGCTGGCATCATTATTTATTATTTATTTTATTATTATTCATCATTAGTGAGCAATCAAATCAAGATGATTATACGAATATCTCTTAAAAATATAGACAATGGAACCTTTAATAATCAAGCTATACAAATATCAATCAAACCAAAATCAAATCCTATGGCTAATACAAAGAATTAACATTTAACTAAAGAAATATATAAATTTAATGAGCAAGTAACATAGAAAAGTTAAGTAAGAATGGCAATTACAAAGGGCAATATGAAAGTGTTAAAGCGTGTGTAGAAAATATCAACCAAAAAGGTGTACATAACTTTCCCATTTTGGCGTCATATCGTAATTCAAACACAAGTTGGGCAAACTTTGCTTTAACTCCCTCCAGAGCCCTAAAGTAGGTAGCACTCAAACTTACAATATATAACATTCAATCAAAATCTAAATAATTTACTGAAGAAAGCACACACTTCAAATTGATAAGTCCTCGTATCTACTGTGGTATTTTCTGGACTGCCTCCATGACCTGATCAATGTCACATCTTTGAGCTACCTTCGCCTCGATGTGTTCGTATAGGAGACCCTGCTCACCAGGACCAACTACCAGCACACCTCCCATCACCCAGCCCTCACCCTTCATGTTTCCCGGTTCTTTGATCTTGCGGTACGATCCCATCATCTTGAAACTCATCAGATCAGACATTCCTCCCACTCTCTCGTGTGGTCCGTAGAATTCTTTCTGAGGTGGTGGAGATTTGGTTGATCAGTTTGGAGCAATGAACTTTGAACGCAATATTCGTTTGTGTATGTTGCAAGAAAAAAGAAGTACGTAGTTGTGGTGATTCGATCCACGGAAAATATTAAAAATGTGCTAACCTTCTCGTCAAGATGGATTTCTCCCTTGAAGAATTCCCTAAAATCTTCTATCTCAGTGTCAATATCCTCCTTTACTACAGCATGCAGCTTCACAGTGCCCATCTGCGAAGCTTTTGAGGACAGCCAAACAGCTTCCTGTAACAGGGTAAATTGGGTTTAATTTGTCTACAATGTTGTAGAGATTGTTTATTTTTACACTAAAAACTTCTAGATACAGTCATTGGTCTCAAGAATTCTAGTCAGAATTAGAATTCAGCCAAATTCTCCAAAGTCCTACCTCGCGACAGAACTTTCATCCAGGCCGCCTAACAATCATAACAACAGCTCCGGTTTCCTCCCAAAGAGATCTAGCGGTTATTTCTGGTCCATCAGGTAAAGTTTTTATCTTCGTCTCAGTGTTCAGCTGAAATAGCACGGGGGTAAGTAACTTGATGAGTTGGAAAACTAGGAACTGTTCATCCGAGTTTTTATGAACTTTACTTGGAAACTTAAGTTAGTAATCAGCTAATTTAGTACTTTAGTACTTAGCTATTTTAGCTATTTAGTGTTTAGTATTTACCTTATGGAAATCAACCCCTTGAACCGCGGCCATTGTGGACAGAGAAGCAGCCGATATGCCGCTAAGGACAGCAATGGAAGATTTAGTCTGTTTAAGTATGCAGGATCTGATTATGGATAACATCAACTACATAATCTAGTACAGTGTGAGGGGTTATTTGTTAAAGTTATGCTACCACTCCAATCATATGGTTTTCTGGTAAATAATGCTTTAAACACGACACATGACAATTCAATCAAAATTATTGTTTGTAGCAAGGCGTGCAGCGTGATTTTAGCTGATTGCAGTAAAACATTATGGTTCAGTATGTATGGAAATGTTGTGATAACAAATATTATACAAGAATATGTACTGTGCGGCATATACAAAAATTGTCACTATTCTCACTTGATGTCAAAGTTTATAATGCGTCACCAGGGCCTACATTTAAAAGATAAACGGCTCTGAAAGTTTAAATTAGTAAACAGTCATTACAAATAAAAGATCCATCGTATGAACTATATACTTGTCTAAAAAGCATAAAAATTGGTGTATAGTAAATAACAAAATATAGTGCAATAAAAGAAATCAAGTTAATTACCTCAGCTCCGGCCTCTAGCACTGCCCCGACTTCCACCCCGACCTCTAGCCCCACCATTATCGTAGCCACCGTAGCTGTTCTGTCCGTAACCACCGTCGTAACCACCACCGTATCCTCCATAGCCACCGCCATATCCACCTTGGGGGTAACCACCATAACCACCACCACCATAGCCTTGCTGGTAACCGCCCCCGTAACCTCCGTATCCACCATGCCCACCTCCGTGCTGCATGTTGTACCCTCCCCCACCCTGGTTATAACCTCCAGACTGGTAGCCCGGGGCTGTGTACGAGCTGTAGATCAGACTGCTGCTCATCCGTTTTTCTGGTTCCTCGTTCAGCATTCGCAGTACTTCCTTCCCTGCCTCGAACACGTTGTCTGGCTCCCCAGTGATATCAACACCACGCTCGTCCAGGCCGGGTATAGCTTTAGCGCTGGGTGTGACGTCAATCTTTACTGAGTGTTCGTTCTGTAACTTCTGTACAGTTTCTCCCTTCTTCCCTACAATCTTACCAGCTATACTGGCCGGGACGAGACACTTCATCGTCTTGCGTCTCTTGTCAGCCCGGTCCCCTCTATCTGTCTCCTTGAAGGGGATCTCCTCCGTTCTCAGAGTGTTACTGATCCTCTTGAACACTTCTAGAACGTTCTCTTCCATCCCTGTAACCACGACTATCCGCTCTCTCGTCCCGGGGAAGAATTCTTGAGCTTCAGAGAGATGAACTTGCGTGTTCGTCTCAGACTTTAGTTTACTGATCTCAGCCCCCTTGGCTCCTATGATGGCTCCAGCGGTGTACACAGGGACGAGGAATTTGATCCTGGTGCGGTTGTCGACCTTCTGATGTTTGGCATTCTGGTTATCTGCCTCAGTCTGGTCATCATAGGAACGTTTCACCGCACCAGACATCCTACAGATATTTATGTCGTTAGTTTTAGCTATAATGTAAAGCAATATAACTCAGAGAGAGCATTTAGCGGGTAAAACAGAATAACATAAAATTGCATGGACAATGATAGCATGTTAAATTTATATTTTAATTTTCCAATTTTTAAACTTTCCAATTGTTACCGAGTACCGACATTTATTTGTAGAAACACTTGAATTAAAAAAGGGAAGCAATAAAAGTGCGTGTAGATGACTAAAAAATAACTTAAAATTTATGCATCTTTAGCTTCTTTCTTTGTACCTCTCAATCGTCCAGTACGTCTGGCAGCAATCAAACCGACCTTGGCACCAGAGCTGGTATCTCGGCGAACAGTAGAAGGATGACCAATATGTTGATGGTTACCACCACCATGAGGATGCTCCACAGGGTTCATAGCCACACCACGGACCTTAGGCCAGCAGTTACGTTTGACCTTGTATTTGTGATAGGCGCGACCTGCCTTCAGCAGGGGCTTGTCGATACGACCACCTCCGGCGATGATGCCGACAACTGCTCGGGATTTGGAGTCCAGGACCTTCTTGGAGCCGGACGGCAATTTGATCCTGGATTTGCCGGTGTCTGGATTGTGGGAGATTACAGTGCCGTAGTTACCTGATGCTCGAGCGATTTTACCTCTGTCGCCGGGTTTGGCTTCCACGTTGCAGATGATGGTACCCTCAGGCAGCTGACCAATGGGCAGGCAGTTCCCGATTCCGAGAGTTGCCTTCTTTCCGCAGTACACGAACTGGCCAGTGTACATGCCCTCAACGGCACAGATCAGCTCCTTGTTGATCTTGTACTTGTAGGGATCTCTGAAGTGTATTTTAGCAAGAGGAGCACCACGGCCGGGGTCGTGGATTATGTCCTTGACAACTCCCTTGATGTAACCGTGCCTCTCAGCATAGTCGATGTCTCGCAGTTTTACTGCTCCTTTCCTCTTTTTGACATGGGCTCTGAAGATGCTTCCGGGTCCCTTACGCTGTCCTCTGATGACGCGACCCATCGCTACAAATTGGAATAGAGAAGGTTAGGAATGTTGAGTAGCTGAACTAAAATGATGATTTCATCAAGAGCAGAAAAAGGATAAAAACTTAATTTTCCTTAAAAAGGCGGATATTTTGTGTAATCAATTTTGTGTAATCAAAATTGTCTTTAAACTATTCAACTTTAATACTTTCGCAAGGAAAACGACCACAGACATATCGATAAAAGATAAAAAACCGAAATAAATTATTTCTTCTTCTTCTTGACTCCCAGACCGTCATCCTCGGCGGCTTCCTTGGCTCGTTTTTCTCGAACTCCAACAAGTCGAACATTGGCTCTGTACATTCTCATCGTCTGGAAAGCAGATTGTTTCTTCTCCTCGTCCGTGATTGCTCTGGCGGTGGTATCAGGCCAGGTCTGTTTGATGGGTAGGACAGGTCCGGTCAGCTGAGTGGCGACATCGATCTCAGCCTGGGTGCTGTCTCCCTTCTTGGGTTTGGAGGCCTGCAGAATGTGCGGGTTAGGTCCAACGGGTAGTTATGGGTAATATTGGTATTGGAAGTAGTATTGTGTATTAATCTAACAATGTTCGTGAGCTAATAATAAATTTGTCATCCAGACAGCCGACCCTAAAACAAACCTTTCGTGGGAAGAGGATGAGCCTGCTCTTGTACTCCTTCAGTCTGAGAACATTAGCTTGGAGACTCTCCTGAGACCTGTTCTTCCTCCTGTGGTCAACAGCAATTCCGATTGAGAGAGCTTGCTTCTTGTTGATACCAGCAGCCTGATTGATCACAGATCATTTAATTGAAACTAATTGATAGTTTTAACTGTGTTTTTAACATCTAGCATCCTATCACAGACTTAAAAGATAGTGTATGATTTAGTTACACTAGCAGATTGTCAGTATTTTCTTGATAGCTTATTGTCCAATACGTCTTCAGAGGAGTTAAACATTTGAAGAACTCTCAAAATAAAACGTATTCTTTTAATTTACCAGAGCTTTGACTGTGATCGACAAGTGTGTAGCCACAAACACAACTCTGGAGGAAGCACGAAGCAAATTCAGCTTTCAGGGCAGCTCACCTCAAATGAGGTAAGTAAACAATTTATAATTCAATTATAGTGATTTCTATATTTTACCGACCTTGAGTTCGTCGAGGGTAAAACCTCGGCCGGCTCTGACTCGGGCGTTGTATCTGATAGTCTGACAATGCACAACTGGTCGGAGCAGACCAGCAACTGGGCGAGGGGCGACAGCTTTAGCCTTCTCCATACGTTTTGTGCGCCTGCGCTTCTTCTTACCGGCTTGGTTGAACCAGGTTTTGACATACCTGAAACCGGAGGATTTATTAACATAATATATTCATGATATTGATCGCGATCCCAGGATACGGTATAATAATTACATTGTGTTTGAGACGTGTCTAGGAGAATATCTGAGATAAAATATCCTCTTAATTGCGAATAAATCTATTTTCCAGAATCTTGACGTTGAGAGCCATGTGAGGCAAACACAGATAACAAAGTTCTGGGTCAAATTCAAAAGAGTGGCCAGAATATTTGAACAGAGTGGCCAGAATATTTTAACAAAAAATAAAACGACCAAACAACTTACCTTTGCCAATCCTTGTGGAAATGGCTGTCAAAAACCATATTGTTGTGTTTGGGCGCCATCTTGAATGCCGCTTACGCAAGAACCTGGAGCCTTGCCTTAAGAAAAATTGAATTAACTTTTATGTTTCAACAAAGAAGTAATTTTAATTGGAAAAACAGGTCAAATATATGTCATGAACATTCGGGTTAATGCATGAGAGTATTACAAACTGCTACGATCAGTTTTCTGAGACATAATTAAGAATTCAATGACTCGGTATCATTAATAAAACATCACAGAGTTACAATAAATAAAAACATTTAAAACTCAAATCATTGCTTCTGACAGACGAAAGTAAGGCCACATTTCCCACAATATTGTCGGTCAGGATGACAAGCCATGAAAACTCCAGCACCGCAAGCCTCGCCGGGGCATTCACGTCTCAATCTGGTAACTTTTCCGTGTTCGTCTACTTTGTAGAATTTCAGGACGGGCAACTTGACCTTCTTCTTCTTATGTTTGTTCTTCTTTGGGGTAGTGTACTGCTTCTTCTTCCTTTTCTTGGCACCACCACGCAGCCTAATTTGTGATAATTGATTTCAGTAGCAGTCGTTTTAAGAGTTTCACAACTTCCTCTACCTAAATGATAGGGAGAGTTAAGTTGCGCAAACATATTACAGCCAATTGAATGAAAAAATGAAATTTAGAGCCAAAACATTAATTCAATAGATCATTTACCTCAACACCAAGTGCAGCGTGCTTTCTTTCTGGATGTTGTAGTCACTAAGGGTTCGACCATCTTCTAGCTGCTTGCCGGCGAAGATAAGACGCTGTTGATCTGGGGGGATACCTTCTTTGTCTTGAATCTTAGCCTTAACATTTTCGATTGAGTCGCTAGGCTCGACCTCTAGGGTGATTGTCTTACCCGTGAGGGTTTTGACAAAAATTTGCATCCCTAAAATAGTTTAGTGGTCAAATCAGTGTATCAGTTTCATATTTAAAAGACAAACAGATATCAACTTAAAGGAGAAGTCAAATAATGACAGAACATATGATTCAGAGATGCAGTTTCGAAGTCACAGAATATCGTCAACTCGCTTGAACTAAATTTGGTAGTAATTCTCAAATTTTTAACGTAAAAAATGATTGCTTGATGGTTAACTGACGTATGACACGTAATTTGGATATAATTTTACAGTTAGTGAAGTATACTAAATATAAGTGGTAAATGAATAAATAAATGAACAAATAATTGATAACGAACTGATGCCAGCATCTTTTGATCTAACATCCTTAAACATAAACAATAATTCAAGAACAAATAAGCCCACATAAACTTTATATCATATCATATTAAAAACTTATAGGAAAGGTGAGAGACTGATTGATAAAAATTTACCATCCTTTGACCAACTTTATAATTTCAGGTTGCTTGTTTAACAAGCTTTTATCCAGCACAGTCCAATTTGTACATAAAGAAATAATAAAAGAAATAATGAATGAAATATTTGATTTTCATATTGAACATTTGTACATTAACACGATTAAAGAATAATGGCAGCTTGCCCATGCAACAAAGCAACTTGTTGAAGCACAAAAATATAGTCTTCCAGTAATTTGCTATATTTTCAGATTACTAGATCAGCTGTCAATCTGAGCTCACGTAAGCACCCTTAATGCACACATAATTCGAAATATAACTATTTTAGACATATGAGCAAACTGAACGAAGATATAAGAAGGAGACCAACTTAGCCAAAACTGGCAGGATTAAAGATTATAGCGATAGGTGAAATCAAGTTATATGTTACAGGATGTGTTACGAACTGTAAATTGAAAATATACAGTAGAGTTGCTACTATTCCCACTTCTGCTTGCCAAAAAGACTGCAAGTAAACTCCAAAATGAGAAAGTGAAAAACCCTTCCATTGAGGGAAACAAGAATACAATTTTCAAAAATGTAAAGATTAAAACATTTTCCTGAGCTGCAGTCAATTCAAATTGAGGGCTTAACATCCATGTTTCATCAGCAAATGTGGAAAACTTACAGAACAACTCCAATTGCTGATTGCTCAAAGCTTTTAGCATTGCACCTGCCATTGGAACATGTAGCATCACTGGTCTGACTTCTTGCTTTTGGGACGTCCTCCTGTCTGACCCCCAGTTTTAGACTTTTTGTTGGGCACATGTTGGGGTCGATTACCAACACGTGCACCTCCTCGTCCGCGTGCACTGCGGTAGTTCTGATGCCTTCTGATTGGCTCATCTTTCACTAGATCAATAACCTCGTCAGGAATTCTCATGTACTTAATTGTATTTCCTCTGATGAAACATTCAGGAATTTTCCAAAACTGGTCACCGTCTTTACTGGTACAAATAACTTCTCTCAAGTAAATATTCATCCAAGTGTCACACTTTACTAAATTTCCATTGTAAGTTTCCCCATTTTTTAGCTCAATTAACATTGGATGGTCGACAGCAGTCTGGATCAAGGATAACGGCAATACCATTGTTGATCTCTATGTGAAATATGGTTTGATGCTTTTTAACAATTATCAAAATTCAATGAGTTTTGATATGAATGTGTTTGGGCAAATAAGATTATGTATCTACTCATAATCACCACAGAGTACATGGTAAAACCTCGATTTACCATGCCTCTATTTACCGTGTCACTCAATTTAACGGGTCTTCTCCCTACCTCCGATATCTCCCATACAGTAAAATCTCTACCTACCTTACCACAATTTACCATGTCCCTCTACTGCGCCTTCTTTCTTTCCCCTGTTAGGCCCGGTAAATGGAGGTTTTACTATACACGCGATTGTCCGTCATCTGTCTGGGCATTCAGAAACATCCAGAATCAGTTCCCAATCAGGGTTAAAATCAGTCAATTGTATGCTTATCACAAAAAAATACTCGAAAGGCACTGTAGCAAGGGCAGGAGACGTTAGAGATTCGCTCAAAGGAACTGCTTTTACTCACGCATCCCTAGTAAGACTGTGTCTAAGTGGCTGATTATAACAACCAGTTAAGAGAGTGTAGTAATGTCGTTAAATTAACTGTCATTACAGAGTAAATTACCTTTTTATTTCAAAAACCAGGTAACGTACCAAGGCCCTTTTTCAGGGTAGGAGAAGAAGCTTTAAAGTTGACTATTAAAATCTTGGTTGAGTGTGACAAGTTTAAATCAAATGAAATGAAACTTGACATGGTTTATGCAACAAATATTACAAAGATGTTGTCTTTCAGTAAAAAGTCTATTCTCCATAGATAATCAAGTATGGGATATTACAAAGGCTGGTCTCAAGCTATGAGACAAACCAAGTTGTGTAGACTAATTTTATTCCATAGACTAATTTCTTGACGTCTTTGTGGATGTGATTGGCGATGTAATGGAAAACTTAATTATGAGTGATCTTCATTATCATCTAATTCAAATTTATTGACGCGAACGTTAGTAAGGTACAAGCGGGAAAACCCCTAAACAAACTAAGGGAACAGGTAACAATACAACAGTAGCATTATAACACAGACAAATTAGAAATTAAAAAATCTTAAATCACGGTCCACTTTAAAAATTATTTACCAAACCAATGCTCCTATTGGGGGCTTCTAACCAAATGGAGCAAAAGTAGAATATTTAGAATATTTAGAATATTAATATTGGAATATTATTGGAATATTAGAATATTTAGAATAAGATCAAAGTTAGAGTAAGATCAAAGAAATGTAGAAATTCAATTGTCGACAATTTGGAACAATAAGGAATTTGATATTTGTCTTTGTATTAGCTACACCTGTACCCAGGCTTTTACAGTTAACTGAAGGGCCTCCTGGAAGATTCTATATCTTATAACGGAGAACGTCCTCATTTAACCCTCAATCACGGTTTCCTGGTCATTCGGCTGAGTTGACTGAAGAAGATTGCATAGGCAAATGCCCTTAGCACACTACTCTTGACGGACCTGGGAATCGAACCCCCATCTTCTGATACCACTACACCACCAACCCATAATTTTTAAAAGGTTATTATCCTAGAGAAGCGCGCTAAGGGCATATGCCTATGCGATTTTCTTCAGTCGACTCAGCCGAATGACCGGGAAACCGTGATTAAGGGTTAGACAAGGAGGGTCTCCGTTAAAAGATCTAGAATCTTATAGGAGCCCATTCAGTATAAGTGTAAAAGCCTGGGCATGGGTGTAACAAATACCAATACAAAACTGTTCAGTACGGTAATACAGAGACTATGCATATAGTGCAGAAATCCTGTTCAGCTTATTCAAATCGATCTTTCTTAAGCTAAACTAATTTACCTTAGCTTAACTAAGATCAACCAAGTAAACAAGAAGATAATGATAGCCATGAGGTTTACAAAAACGGAGACAGTTACAGACATTTCATCACCTCATGTCTACTTCTGCTACGCTGAGCATAAAAAGCGAACGTTCCCTCAAGGCAAAATTAGTCAGCCAATTATTAGAAAAGTCTCAATTAATAGGCGTGTGGCATATACAAAGTCACCTTTATAGATCTAAAAGGAATAAATTCAATTCTAATTTGTCTGCCAAAGATATCATAGCTGCAACACGCCTGAGCAGAGAAAGGGGCAAAGTTTTCGTTAAACCTGTACCCAGGCTTATACAGTTCTACTGAACGGAGACTCTCATTTACACCTCAATCACGAGTTCCCGTGACTGAGTTTGACCAAAGAAGATTGCATAGGCAAATGCCTTTACCGCACTGCTCTAGGAAATACTTGTTTTTCTAGGATAGGCGAATCTGGGAATCTGTAATCGAACCCCCGATCTCTTGCAAGGAAAGTCTGGGTAGATACCACTACACCACCAATCCAAATAGCGGCAACTTCAACAGTAACTGTAGTAGAAAAATTCTAAGGAATCAATTGATTGATTCAGCCTATGAATGAAGGAAATCCCCGTGAAATTTTGGATTTCTTTGCTGCTTGAGAGAGTGGATAACAAAATAATATTATGTAAAAGTTGTGAGCTGAGTATTTTCAAATATCAAAAAATTAACGCGAACTCACTCCTGACACAGTATGCAGTATGGCAACTAGATTGTAAATGTACATCAGAAGTTGCCTGGGGACCTCCGTCTTTGTTGCTTTGAGATTGAAACGTAAAAAGGGAAACATTGAAAGGGAAACGTAGAGAGAGCCGCGCTGCGCCCGGTAAAACAGTAATTGTAGAAAATCTGTAAGCGTAAAAAATATTTCTCAACTAAATATTTCTCAACTTGATTTAAATGTAATAATAATGATCATGATCAAACTTGTCGCGGTGATACCTGACTCACGCAGCTAAAGAACGTTAGACGGATATAATCTCGTCAAGATCAAACATATAATAAAATGACCATGTTAGGTAAATACTTGCTCTAACCACAAACCAGAGCCCTTTTGCGCGCGCCACCAACCGCAGTGCGCTGCGCGGCGTAATCACATGGTTAGGTGAAGATAAATTAAACACGGGGGCGCGGCGCTGCGCTGCTGCGCATAGCAATTGCAGTGAACAGGCGGAATGCTTCATGTATTTAATTCACGTCACCTAACTTGCTCTGATGTGATCCTTTTTGCGCGCGCCTGCACCAGAGGTGGCTCGAAAAGCTGCGTAGCAGCCGCGCCGCGCGCGTAACGAGCATAACACATAAGCACCTGGATAGGTGAACACCTAACCTGGTGGTTGCTAAGCCAACATAGCCCAGCTCAGTTGCTCCTTGTCTCACGTTGTGACCCGCGTCGGCGCGGAGGCTACCGCTTTGCGACAGCAGGGCTAAACAACTTTTAACAAGTAGCCCCGTTTTAATCATTAATTAATTGTTGATCATGATGTCGCGTTTGCGCTGTAGGTTGATAACCTATTGTCGCGGCCATCACGCGCTCTTACGCATATCTGGCCTGTTGTTTAAATTTCCGATTTTGTTGCATGTGTGGCAGACTTTTCGCAGTAGTTTATGGTTTAGATTGACTATCAGATTTTTGGACCTTTTTAGTTGGTTCTTGACATAATACGGCAATCGGCAGAATTATGCATTGTAACACAAGTATTCTCCAATAGAAGTGTTGTGAGCACTGTGGGCTCCAAGTTGTGCGACATCACTGTGCACTGGGTGTTAGTTCAACACATTTTGGACGGTACTTCAGGCAGCACACGGTGCAAGTAATTAATATTCACCTTGTTGCTTGTGTTGGGCAA
The DNA here is from genome assembly GCA_000226015.1 of Mnemiopsis leidyi. Classification (NCBI taxonomy): domain Eukaryota; kingdom Metazoa; phylum Ctenophora; class Tentaculata; order Lobata; family Bolinopsidae; genus Mnemiopsis; species Mnemiopsis leidyi. The sequence goes on along the minus strand of JH154128.1, from coordinate 319,806 downwards.
ACGCCTCGTACAAGCTCTACAATTTTTAATATATTTATTGTTTAGGACAGTTACACTTTCATTGTGTCGTTCGCGGGGGCAATGAAACGAGCTAAAATAATTGTAGAAATATTTTCCTCATCCTCAGCTACATAGACATTGTCACTCAAATTATTTGTATAATAGTAGTGTTGAAAGTATTAGAACTCTATTTATTGTTTACAGACACTAGTGAGCTAAACTTATAAAAAGTAAGTAATCATCTGATTATCAGCATCTACCTTAAATTGATTGTACAAATGCAATAGAAGGTGGATCAAATCGTGGGAATAGTGTTAAATGAATGTACACTATTTTGTTGGAGAGTGGACATTATTAGCTCTACAAGATCGGCGATATGGATCTGGACATACCATTAGGTGCCGTTTTCAAACATCTTGAGTTCAGGAAATTATTTATGGGGTTCCATTCAGTTTATCACCTTTGGTTTGTGCAGACAGTATTAATTCCTTGAGTTAACATTTAAAGCTGTCATGGGTCACGATGAAGTCATTAAGATTCATTATCTGTCGGATAATGTTCCAAAGGCTGCTGGCTTGATGGACCAAACTGTTTAGGGGAGAGTTGTTATAATAAGGGTTTCTTTACCAGGCCGTTTTGAAAGGCTGAAAAGTTGGAACAGTGAAATTGGTGTATGGTATTTTAGTACTTTGCATAGGTCATTACAGCAGTGATAAGAGTATAGATTATGCAGAGTCATTCAGCAACGAAAAGATGCCCCGGCTACGCCGAGGGGCGCCGTCATAAGGGGCCCCAAATCTTCTTAAATGAATCTTCTTATAATTATGCAACAATTTTGCAAGATCAACTGCGCGACCAGCAAATTCGCGTTTTTGGTTTAATAACTTCTCTATTCATTTTCATTTTTCGGCCATATTTTTACAAGTTGCTTCCAGTATGCCCTTGTACCAGGATGCCACTTAGGGGCGCCTTTTTACCGCCAAGGGCGCCATATTGGCTAGACCAACAACGTTATGCCACTGGAGTCATCAAGGAGTGCTTGACAAATAGGGGTTTGGTATGCTCTCTTTCATAAAATTTGCAGTCTTGTTTAGTAGCCTCTTTTGAACTTGTCCTGGCACAGGTTTTGAATTTGTCTAGGTAACCCTGTTTGTTCCCAAGCATAATCCAGACACATTTCTTTACCACTATAAATAGTGGATTATGTTTATTATTTGAAGTGCCACCCCAAACAGTTATGCCATAGGATAAATTTCTTTCAAATAAAGAGTAATACAGACTTTTGTGAATAGGAATGGGGATATTTAAATCCCTTATTCTTCAAAGCATTCCTGAGAAGGATGAGAGTTTTCGGATAAGCTTTTCTTGGTGAGTGTTAAAGGTGAGCCCCACATCAATGGTGACTCCAAGGCATTTAGTGTCACACACTTTATGAAGCAGAATGCCATTAAGCTAAAGCCTATTGTCAATAGCGAGAGATTGAGGCCCAGGTTTTTTCCTGTGTTTATGGAATTCAATAAAGCAGCTTTCCCGAGCATTCAGTTCGTTGGCCAGGGTGTAGTTTTGCACAAACTTTAGGACTTTATTAGCCTTGTTGTAGGCCTCTGTTCTAGTTCTAACAACAACAAAGACATTAGTATCATCAGCAAATAGGATGTAGTTAGTCACCCCTACAGAAAAGTGCCTCTAATTGTACCGACGGTACCTTAAATTTATGGTCTAAACTAAATTTTAAAACAGACAAAAGTAACTCAGAAATTTGAAAAATTCGAAATCTTAATCAGAATCATGAGGTAAAGCTAAATTAAAAGGTGGAAACTGTCCCAGAAAAGACACTAAACCAAACATTTTTGAACCTCAAAACTATTCTCAATCAATTTTTCGTCAAATTTTTGTCCTGATTCAAAAAAAAAGAAAAAAAGTTGCCACCCCCTAGTATGACAACATGAAGTGTGGTATACGACCCCCCCCTCCCTCCCTCCCCTCCCCCGACAACGCTTTTTACAAACGAATTGGAGCCCAAACGGTAAGAGATGGAGACTTATAACTTTCAAATAAGGTAGATTTCATCATGTTTTGTGGCTTAGGCTATGTTAAAGTTCGCTCCGACCCCTCTATGGGCCCTTGAATGCCTTTAAGGCCCTAGAAGAGAAAAGTTGGACCAGTATTTTCACATAAAATGTGATGAGGAATCTTAATTTCATAGTTTCGAATCCACCAGCATTTTAGCACCTTAATAGCAGATCGGTTGGTCCACGTTTTGGTATGCACTAAAGCGAATAGTTTGTGCATCCCTGTACCCCTTGGACCTCCAGTTTCTTAATATGTTGTTGAGTAATGGCCAAGCTTATAATGTGTTATTTGTTAAAAGTCTTTTTCTGTATAAATGGTACAAAATATATTTTAATTGTTTCACTGATTTTAATCGTTTCACTGAAAAAATCATCGCACCTATAGCCGAAAAATGTAAAAACCATGTGTCTGGAGGCACGCTTTGCGTTTTGCGACTGATTTAGGATCAGGATAATTTGTCGATTTAGCTTCTCACATTAAATTCAATCTATACCCTTTCAATCTAAACCCTTAAACCTATTTCCCTTCAACTCCAACAGGAAATAATTGAATTCAGGTCTTCGTTGGGCTTAATTTTCAAATTCTTTTCCCCAAATAATTAATCTCGAATTAATGATTAAAATAGAAATCGAGGTCTAATTAACTTTATGATGCTAGATTTTTCTATGTGTAGATATTATTAACATAATATACATCTAAATGTACTAATTTTGACTGGGTCTGTTTAAATCAGTGATTAAGTCACGATAATATCACATTCACAAAATTGTTTGCAATGCAACAATTTGATTAGAAATATTAGTTCAATACAGCTAGTCAATACAGCTTAGTCAGATTATCCAATATTCAATTAAAAACCTTGTACCCTTACTTTGATAATGGTGCATTATTTCCACTTTTCATGTGCCGTCGCTTATCTGTAACTGTTTGTAAATGATGACCTAATGCTAATTTATAGCTGCCACAGTCTGTTGAATTTTCCGGCCCCTGATTTTTACGGAATTCGCCATGTGAGTGGGGGAGAGTAAAACCGGGTGAGAGTTAATGAACAATGTTCTTATCCTTTGGCAGCTCTTCTCACGCCCCCTTGGTCCCGAGGAATCGGAGACTAGTCCATTCAGCCGACTGTCTGTTAATTTCTGACGTAAGATTAAATCCTCATTTGCTGAGAATTAAATTGAGACTTACTGTCACCTAAGTGCAGTCTCGAAGTGTAGGAATAGTGTCAGCACATGGAACTCTTTGAGTTGAGTTTTTTTTAGATATACAATTTTGACTTATTTTAAACACAGTATTCTAGCTTAGGGGTATCAAAGTCTCATAGATATTTTGCATAGCAAACTTAGCTTTATTAACAATAGTTTTTGAAATTCAGACAATCATTCAATTAGCTTCTTTAATACAATAGTAATATCTAAACCTAGTGAAACACTTGTTTCCTTGTTGTTATAGTTCATTTGTATTTGTATTTGTTACACCTGTACCTAGGCTTTTACAATTTACAGTTATACAATTTACAGTAATACTGAAGGGACTCCTGGAAGATTTTAGATCTTTTCAACAGAGACCCTTTTTATTTAATCCTCAATCACGGTTTCCCGGTCATTCAGCTGAGTCAATCAAAGAAGATTGCATAGGCAAATGCCCTTAGCGCAATCCTCTGTGATTTGCAAATCTAAGAATTCAGTAAATATGTATTCCTTAACATTTTGTCGAACTTCAGTAACAAAAAATATTCCCATTCCTCAAGCTTTTCAAAATTTCCTTTAGTATTGAAACTTCAGTATTAATACTTTCCTTTAGTACTTGATATCATCTGTTTGAAATTCATTTTTTAGATGATTTAATCATCGGAGTCTAACCTACAATCCCTAGAATGTCTCTCAAAGTTCAAAAGACCGTGGTATCTCTTACATTGTCATGTGGAACTCGTTGTTTAGAAACTCTTGCTACCAAAGTGAAACCAAAACTTTTGACCGAGGAGAAGTTGGTGTCAGGAATACCTTGGAAACATAAAATAGCTTGCAAGAAATTCATGAAAAAGTACTTTGATGCTCCTAAAGTTCATCCTGTCCTCATCTATGATTTCAGTGATGATCTTCAGCTAGTCAAGCCATATACTGTTAATATCAAAACCACTCTTAACAAAGGTGCAAAGAAGATGAACCTACATGATTATAAGATGCTTACCACTACAGGGCCCATTCCGAAAAGCCTTAAATCTCAACATGTAACTCAGTTATTAGAGTCTAAAGGTGTTATCCTTGATGGTAATGTTTATAGAACTGGGAGTTCTCCACTTTCAAAACACAAGTTTATTATAACCAATCATCACTGCCATGAAAAACCTGTTCCAAGGTTTGACCCTGCTCACATCAAGCCTATCAAAATTAATAATGGTTATAGTTATGTTGACAAGCCTGCTGGACTACCATGTATCCCAAGCATCAACAGGTATGTTTATAACTCTCTTCAATTTATGTTACATGTGTACAAGCATATTCAAAGTGACTCATGCTACTTTCATAATGACCTTGGATCTGCTTCAGGTGTGGTGATAATCTGTAAAAATTACAAACATGCCTACAAGTTAGCAGAGTTACAAAGTTCTGGGCAGGTTCAATTTGTTTATATCATTCATGTTTATGGTAGATTCGATCCATCTTTAAAAAAATTAATGCTGCAAGACTCAAGGAATCCCAAAGACTGTGCTCTGATAGACAGACTTCAATATGACTCGAATGATCATACAAGCTTATTGAGATTAACATGTAAACGCCATGATTTACATCATATTCAAGATAAACTTTCTGAGTTGATGCATCCTGTTGTTAACGATTGGAAAGCAATCAAAGTTCATGGTGGCCATATTACCAACTCTTTGTCTGTAGAATTGGGAAGCGATTCTTATTCTTTATTTAAAGGAAAAAAGAATATCCATGAGGCTGCACATAGTAATTGTGATATTATGAATAATCCTTTTGGCTTGAACCAACGTTCAAAAGAAGACTATGTGATAAAATCCCGAGATTTAAAGCTTTCGCCTAAGCTTGAAAGATATTACGATCAGTATCGAAAAGTTTTGAATTCCCAAGAACATATTAAATATTGTGCAGAGTGCTCAATAACCAGATTACCTCTTCCAATAAACCTAATGTCTCCACAAATCCACCTACTTTCTGTAGAAGGTGGTGGACTCTCCTGCCATAGCAGGCAATCTTTGTCATGGATGTAGTGATTTGTCAGCAGCTGGTCCAACTCATTATTTCTCAGAAAAGTTGTCTTCAATTGTGTTTGAATGATGAAAGCTGGGTTGTCTAAATTAGCTCAGTATTCTATGGATGCGATTACAGGGGTACATTAATCTAGCTTCTTGCTTTATGTGATACACTTTAAGTGATCGATATTTTTAAAGAATAGACTATGATTAATGATTATAACATCTTAACTTGTACAGGTCAGATTAAGGTCCTAAATTTTATAAATTTAATTTTCACTGGTTTTGAAAAGATTGTTTTATGAATGAAGTTTTTGGTCTCGAAAATAAAAGAAATCTACCAGTACCATTAACATTATGTTATGTTATGACCTATTTACAAACTTTAAGGTATAAGGAAAATTCTTTAACTTTATTTAACTTAAGGATGGGAGATAGGAGAAGGAGAAGAAGAAGGTCTGATGTCAGTTCTGAGGACGAAGATAATATCTGGAGTGGGGTATGTGAAATCCTATTATAATAAACTAGCCAATTAACATTAAAGAATTCTAACAGAAGAGTTAGGATTTTTTGGCGACCAAACAACCATTTACAACCATTTTGGAGAAATTTCTCCTGAAAACGACCATGGTCGTTAAAACGACTGGTCGTTGGTTTGTTGCCCATCGTTCCTCAAAATTCAGTAAACCCATCTGGCTTCTCTTTGCATTGGTCAATCACCGTCATATGAAAGAAATGTCTGACTCCTCTTTAATATTTATTACAACCATATGATTTGATTGAAACTACTTGTCAATTTGTTAGTATTTATATCAATTTTGGCCTTAGTAGGTTGCCCCGTCAAAAGAGCTGGACTCTTACAGGTGGTATCCTGTAACACATAATAGTTACTTATATATATCAAATTATGTTCATATTCCTATGTTTAATTGTGTTACGAAATTTTATTAATTCAATCCAATTTCTGACGGCCATGCGACAATACATAATATGTATGATGTTGCTTATGTATTTCCAATCGGAATTCAAATTTTATTCTATATTTTGATGAATTTCAACATATCTAAGCTTGAAGACCATACTGGTTTAACATCAGCTTATCTATTGAGTTTTCTTGTACCAAGTTTTCTACTTCTCTCTATATTATGTTATATCCACAGAGTGAAGCGACAGCATCTCAAGGTTCAGAATATGAGGTAAGACAATATGTTTTTCTTTTTTAGAAAGTTGGGGTCAGTGGGCACCTCCCTTTTCTCCGTACCATGGATTTTGCCTCATAGGCAATAGTCAAACAATTTTAATCATGACACGTGGTACTTAAATTCTGAATTTCATATCACATAGAGCAGCATTTTGGTCGAAACAGAGGTTTTTGATCTACTCAAAATGAATAGTTGTGCTCTAAAGATCTTATCAATAATTTGTACTACAAATTACGACCTACAATTGCGACAAGATTAATCACATCAGGAGATTTAAGTTTGATCAAAACCATCAAATTCAAAATTACCTGTTACAAACTCTGTTATCAACCCGTTGTAAGGTACAAAATTAAATTGCCTTGTTTTGTCCATGTGTTTGATTAAAACGCTCTCTTTAAATATCGTCGAACCATTCTCTCCCATTCTCACCAGTAACACTCTCTTTCCCTGAATCGTTGTTTTCTAAAATTGTGAACATATCTTTTCTAACAGACTTTTTGAGCCGCACACATGTATTTTAGTACATGTAATGATGTGATTATCCTCCGGTCTGCAGAAACACGCTCGTTCGTGTACAGACGTAATTAGCTGCTAATGAGATGTGTGTGAAATATACATGTGTTATGATAAAAATGTCCGGTCGTTGCTTAAAATCAGGGTTTCTTCATAGAAATTAGAAATGCAGCTTTCTTTGACGTTTAAACATTCGATCTGCTCCTAAGATATAGAGAAAATACAAATGCAGATAAACCTCTGAACGTTGCACGTGATCATCACGTTGATCAGATGCCACGTGACAGACTAATTACTGGTAATATCGGACTACATCAGGTTCATCCTCCAGAGTTATGAGTAGACACTATGACACCACACTGTCATATAGGTAATGGAAAACAGACAAACCTACACATGTTAACACAATAGTACACTACTTGTCCACACCATTATTTAGACACTCTGCATGTAGTGGTTCTATCTACTCTAATTGACAAAGTATCATGTATGAACCAATGAACCGTGGGCCCAGGGCAAGGCGTTTAGTATGGTTTAAGTAAGTAGGACGGCAGGTTTTAGTCTATCTGTTTGCCGGAGTAACTGGGACAGTTACTTCTGTAGTGTCGCTTTATTGAACCAGCAAAGTTAAAATTTAATTTTATCAGTCTTTCACTCAATATTGTACTTTTTTCTTTTTTATATAATTAGTTATTACATCAATCTGCTTTTAAACTCACATTAATTTTTTCTACTCAAGTATTTACGAATTGTATCGAAAATGGACGTCAGAATTCATAGGAAGGAGTCGGAATTTAATATCGCGTGACGGTGTTAAACGATGTTAAATTAATTGGTCGAATCTGGCTTTTCTAAGAATTTGTCGCACATTGTCGGCTTTCCTAAGAGTTTGTCGCACATTGTCGGCTTTCCTAAGAATTTGTCGCACATCGTCGGTATTTAAGTTTGTGACGTCATTCAGGAAGAATCGTATGAATCCCTACTAATCCCTAAAATTCTCATTGTTCATTAATCTCACGCTAATAAACAATTTTAACATAATTTCCATCGAAAACTACGCCGGTTTTCAAACTAACAAACTATTACGTGACAGAAGACTCCAAAATGAGAAGATCAGACCTCTACCATTGGTTGATAACGATAACTTTACTTTTACTGATAACATCATCAATACTACAGCTGAGGAGCTCTACTCTGCAGTACAACAACAAAATATCCACAGAAATTAGCTCAATAACTCGTGGAGTAGGTGACAGTGTAATTCCTGTCATTTCAACCAACAGCAGTACTCTACATCCTCTACATTCATCTAATCTAGATAGAATCTCCCAACAAGCACCGACCCCAGCCCCGAAACTTCGTCTACTCGTTGTAATTCTGTCTGCTGCTGAAAACAGGGAGACAAGAAATAAGATACGTACACATGGCTGGTTGCAGACAGCTGGGGTAAGTGTGTCCTTGGAACATTACTTTCTCGTTGGACTGAATCTCGAGCTGGACCTGCAGGAGGAGATGGAACTGCATCAGGATATCGTTATCTGGCCAGGTCCCGAGTCTTATCGCAACATTGTACACAAACTAGCCTGGTTTATTGGGAAGTTACAACAAGCTGGCAGCGCACATTCCTACGATTTTCTGGTGAAGTTGGACGATGACTCGTATCTGAACATAGCCAAGTTAGCACAGAACCTGAGAGATGTTACACCCAACACACCATGGTACGGGGGAGAGTGTATCTTCAACAAAGCAGTGTACAGAGCAGGCAAGTACGCGGTGGACCCTCACTACTACCCGCACACTCACTTCCCGACCTACGCAGCAGGTGCAGGTTACCTTCTCTCAGCAGAGTTGGTTCGGCGCATGACTGCTGTAATGTGGCGCGTACCTCAGTTCGCTGTTGAAGATGCTTATATTGGAGTTGTGAGTAATATGACAAACACTGTTGTATCGTGTCTTGACGGGTTTTATCATGAAAATTGGAGAGAGTATAATGGAGTGTTGGACTCAGCTGTGTTATTGCACAAAGTCAAGATAGATGATATTCAGCTGATTAGAACCTTTTTTGGAACTAAACACGAATAAATATTAACCACGCAAAATTACCTTCATTTATCTGTTATTACTGTTTTAAATTTTAGAATTATAGATGAAGCATAATTCAGATTTCCTATATGCAACATTCCTAATAGGAATTTAATTTCTACTATCATGTAAAAACTCCTCTTCTTCCAACAAAAACAGCATTCCACTTGAGTATTGAGTTGCTGTTGAGAGGAATGTACTCCACGACTGGAAGCTTGTCGGAAAATGCTGCATGAATTCCCCAAGTAGTAGTCTCCAAGGTACCCTCAGTGTTAACAATCTTCGCCAAAATATTCCGGTGGCCAGCTTCTTCGCTCCAAAAAAGTCATCATATTGAAAATGACCTTTGGGACTTTTGTTAAGCCTAATCTATCTGCCTTGTTAATTAAGGACGATATCCTCACTCCAACACCGAGCCATGCTAATATATAAAATATCTTATAGGTGTTGCTTGTATCACAAGCAATGTGACTGGTGCAGTAAGTCCTTTAGTAGTCATTTAAGACCGACGGTAAACTGAAGGTTGCGAAGAAGCAGGAAAGAGTTAAGAAAATAGTTTAAATGAGACAAAACTTGTCCTCATGCAAAAGCATGCTGATCCTCTCAAACATAATTTTGCTCTCAAGTTTATTCAACTTTGTCACATTATCGCTCGGAAAATGAAAATTAACGTGAACCCTTTGGTGCACACAAGGAATAGGCAATGACGATTGGATACTGAGCTGTTAGGGTCAGTTGATCTGCTTTCCCGGCTAACTCTTTCGTATACACAGAAGTGTATTAAAACTCGTTGCTAAACCTTGGAAGGACATATCTTAAGCCGTTAATCTGAGTGCATCTTGCTCAAACGGCAAACCTTCCCAAACTTACGAGCCTTCACACGGTCCAAAAGTCGAAATTTTGTTGTCCAAATTTTTCCTGCGTGTCTGTAAGGCGCGAAGATATTTATACAATAAAAGATAATTTTTCGTCCAGGGCGCGCGTTCGAATTTTTGCGCGCGCAATTTCACCGGCAGGCTATCGATCGAGTGGTCCAGTTGAGTAAAACGTCAGCATCCTCATTTCGTAAAATTTGAAAAAGTTTCAAAGAATGCCTGTTTGGAACTTCAAACCAGGAAACTTTTCTGCGCTGATAAGGCGTTTTACAGAATTGGTCCTAGTTTTAAAAACACTAGAACCGAGAGGATAAGTCAGCTAGGGCACTTTTCACTCCAAGGAATCAGTCAACAGGTTACGGAGTCTTGTCGCGGTGATACCCGATTCTTGCAGCCCAAAGCTGAACGTTTCATTAGAATGGTAGACGGATATAATTTCGTCAACAGGAGTCGCAATCATTATGAAAGGACACACACGGGAAGGACTTACGGCACATGTGAATTCTCATGTGTTCTCGATTGAAATTTGAAAATAGGACGCATGTTGGAAAAATTCATCTTTACAAAGCAAGACCAATTTTGTTGAGCGCGGTACCTTGAGCACGGGTCCAAAAGCGGGAGATTCGCCAAAACTCAACCCGTGAGTGACAGATCGACGCGGCCTGGACGGACTGGCTGATCGAACGTGGCTTTGTGAAAGAGAATGAAGCTTTGTAAAATAAAGAGGTATAATACAACTGTATAAATATATAACTTCTGTACAAAGTAAGATTAGCTTTTATAGTTATTGCGGTCATCAAACGAGTGAGGAATAAGGTGTCCTGCTGCATACAGCAGACACATAAACTTAGCTCTGCATTGTAAACGTGTTAGGATAAGTTACCATAGACCTATACTTTTTTATTTAGTTAGATTGAGAATCGGGAAAACTGATTGTGTAGTTACAAATAGCTGGCATGCTTGCCTAGCAGTTGGTGTTGCCAAGAATGTGGCTTTTCTATGATAAGTAGACACATAATAATAAAATACGCAATTTAAATTCGAAATGTACAACCGACAACCGGGGCTGATAAATCTCGTTATGATACAGTTAATCGGTTGATTCTCCTCGTGATTCAAAACAATTTTCCTCAGAGCGGGCGCGAGAGTGATCAAACTGACGAAGAACTTTCTAGACTAAATGAGGTAATGACTGCTGCTATTCATTAGTTCTCTTTTTTGTTACTCAGTTGTATCCTAATGTGAATTACATGAGATTTGTTAGGCTGATTAGTTCAGTTGTCTGCCTGCAAGAATAACAAGAAATATACTTTATACCTAATGTTTGACATTTCCAGACACCAGCCACCGACAAGGAAGATAACGGAATACCGACACCAGATGTGAGTAAATGTTTAACTAGTCTCACATCACTGAGTTAACGGTTTTTAATTTGTCAGCGGATAGAATCATCTGTTGCTCATTCGGATTGAGAAAACCGTGCTTATTTGATTGTGAGATAACAATGTTCATTGAGTTGTATAACAGTAACTAATATGTCCTAGGTTCAGTCGGACGCTGAAAAAGAAGACACTATAAAGCAAGCTGCTGACCCCGTTGAAAAGAAAGAAATTGCTAAAGAAGACAAAAAGCCGGATGTCGAAAATGAGACAGAAGACAACTTGGTAAAAGAAGAGGAGGACAACGAGGAGGAAGCTGAAGCAGAAGATGAAGACGAGCAGAGCGAAGAGGACAAGGAGAAGTCGGATGAGGAATGTTCTACTCATGTTCCGAAGAGAGGGATGTTCTACCAGCACGACGACAGGAACTATGTGAACCAAGAGGACGACAACAAGCGGTCACGTGGGTCTAGAGTTGACAATACTGGGAGACAGTGGGGTGGGAAGAAAGAGAAGAAATGGGTACACGATATGTACGATGAGGAGGAGCAGAAACCTAAGGAGGATGTATGTGAAACTTTTCAATTTTTGCTGTCAAGAAAAATCGGACAGATTTGCTGTTCAGTAAGGCGTACTGTGGAGTTCAGTGCAAATATTTATATAACAGCTTACTGAATTGTACTATACTAGCGCAAGTTGAAGGCCCGCTACGCTAATAAGTACTACTGCCTACAGACACTACCAACGATAGAGGAATTAAGGAGTTTATTTATCAATTCAATTAGGCGGCAGGAATATTCATTTTATTTATAAAAACTTCTTAACATATCATCTCGACTAACGACGTCTCTGTTTCAGTGGGAAAAAGAGAAGCCAAGAAGACGGAAGAGAGAAGGACCCCCTAGGAAGCACCGTGAGAGTGAGTTCAAACACCACGTGCCACGTGAGGAAGGGCGTGGTCCAGCTCCGAACCCCTACATTCAGCCTGAGTCTGGTGAGACTGGGAACACTCGACAGACCAGTCGACAGAACAGCCGGGAGGGACGAGGAAGAGCAAATAACAGGTCTAGTGAGGGACAGGTCCGGGTCGGAGAGACTGATACAGGCAAGGATTCCTACCGCCGACCCAACTTCAGCACCGAGCCTGGGAAACCTAAACAAGGACCTCGTGATCGTGAGGACCGTAGTGGGTCAGAACGACGTAGGGGTGACACTCGAGGGAGAAGTCCGGAGACAGACAGACCAGATCGTGAGGACGCCTCTAGAGGGAGGGGTGGTAGACGAGGCGGGTACAAGCCTCAGAAGTTCGAAAAACGAGACATGGCTGAGTCCTACACGGGGATGTCGCCTGAGAGCCCTGTAGAGAAAGAGCCTGGTGTGGAGAGAGGAACGGGTCGGAGAAGGGGAGGAAACAGGAGCAACCCTGACATTGAGCCGGAGAAAGACCGGGAAGTTAAACACCGGGGCAGAGAACGGGACTCAGAGAGGTCCCGGGACGTTAACAGAGACTCCGAGCGAGATCGGGAGAGATCGAGGAGGAGACGTGGTGGAGCCAGGAGACCTCCTCGGTACAGGGACTATGAGTGAGTTTACTTGTGTGAAATTTATCTGCTTTACTCAACTTTTGCAACTTCTCCTGTAATACTAGCAATAGTTTGCTAATTGACCGTTTTCTTCTGAGTATCTCTGTCTAATTGTGATATCATTACTTCAGTTCTGATGAAGAGGATGGGTACGAAAACGAGCACGAGAATTCCCGCCGACCAGGTAAATGATTGAAGCTTGAAAATTATATAAGATGACCTTTGAATTGTTACCATTTGAATGGAAGACATTGTGATTCTCATAAAACTATCCCAAAACACTCACAGAAATACTTCCCTTCCATCGCAGCGCGCCGAGGACGAGAAAACGAGGATGAGATCTGGAAACAACTGGAACAACTCCGACTGGACCAGTTGCGACTAGGTCTGGACGTGCAGCGGGTAGCTACACAATCCCGGTACCGAGAGGAGGGTCAGGGGACCGTAGTTGGGAAGGGTCGCAGCAGGCATACTCGAACTTCACCCAACCAGAACTCTCTTATCTACAAGATAGCGCAGGAGAAGGCACAGGAGATGGCTGCCAACCAATCTAATAGTAAGAATTTTTAGATTTAGATGTTGTGGATGCTTCAAGTTTATACTTTTGTTAATCTTGATCAGTCAACCGTGATTGATGCTGCTTTTGTTACCACTTAATCCGCTTTGTTATTGACCGCTTTGTTATGACCTCTTCCCCCAGGCAGTCCTACAGATTCAGATCAAGAAGACCGGGTAGCAGTAGCTTACAACGACCCTCAGGTTCAGCAGCCCCACACTGACAGATCTGTCGCAACTAACATATCTCAGCCTAAGTTTAAGGTACTGCATGTCATACACAACTTAACTATTGTTGATATTTGAGATGATTTAAGACATTGCTAGCTTTTACTGCTCATGGAATATCTGCGTTATACCTAAAAAGTCTCATACTGTATCGCAACTGTTTTTTCAGAGTTCAACGGTCCAAACGGAAGGAGAGATTGTGACAGTTAAACCCAAGCGATATTCACAGCGGAGTAAAAACGTTGATCCCAACGCTCTAAGAGAGAAAGTTCGCGAAACTATGAGCATGGAGGGTGTGTACAAAATCATACGAAAATCATTATTACTTTAGTTATTATCTTTAGTTTCTTAACGGTAAAATATTACAACAAGTCACGTCAAGTTTAGTCCTTGCGAAATATTGTCGCTGTTTTTCAATATTCATCAAGAGCACACAAAACAATTTATTCAGCTGGATAAATTTATAATTCGATACTGCCTTAAACAATATGTAATACGCATTTTCAGTATTTTAATTGGCTTTCTTATCGCTTTGCCAAATACTAAATAGGCCAAATCAAGCGGCTTATCGAGCCACTCTGGGAAATACGAGAAGTCTTAAAAGGTGATTAAAGCGGCAAACCCTCTATTTTCAACGGATTAAATTTTAAGCATCAAACTTACTATATACATAAATCTTCACAACGCGAACATAATTCGAATTCTGAAAATAAACCTCATCATATTTCTTTTCGTAAAAATAACACGATAGTGTTCAAAATGGTCAATCGAGTAACTAGTAAATGAACATCGGTCAAATCCGCGGGTTAAAAATCAATTCTGTCCGAATCTGTTTACGATTTCCTTACCAGAGTTACATCCCATTTTCTAGCTTGAGTCTGTCGAGCTCCAGCATGCTGAAGAATTTTATCTGATTTTAGATGATGATACTCGTTCTACACACGCCCACGCTCACCCGCACGCCTATGCCCTCGCCCACCCGCAGGCGCAGGCACAGACACAGACACAGACACAGACACAGACACAGACACAGACACACTCACACACACACACACACACACACACACACACACACTCCGAGGATAAGTACTATACAGAATACTCACATTTGGTTTCTGAGAACTCTTTTCAGCTCGTTGATCTCTATGTACCCCGATCTGTCCTTATCAATGTCGTCGAACAACTCTGAACTCTCATCCTCACTAATCGTCCCCAAATAAGAGTTCAGCATCGTCTGCCAAATTACTGCATTAATTCAGAAAATAACAAAGATTTTTTGATTTTTATAAGCTGTACGATTCGGTTTGTAAATCAAGACTTTATGTTGATATGTACCACTAAAGTGTAAAAGGCCGCTTAAAAGTTCGGTAACCCTAAACTCGTTGCCAGCTATTTTGAAATTCCCAAATTTATCTCAGGTCTGTGTCATGGCCAAACCTGGAACTCAGTACGGTCGATCTTGAGGTTACCGTCGTTGTCGTACTGCTTGATTTCCTTCTTGATCTCGTCGTCAAGGAACGTGTCGTCATTCAGTAGTCTCTCCAGGACTTGAATCATGAGGGCAGTGTCAGCCGCGTCCAGTTCACCAGGCTGAAGGAGAGGAGTTAATCTCTGTGAGGGAAGTGGGAGTAGGGGAGGGGGAGATAAACGGGAAGGGAGTAGGAGGAGTGCTGAGGGAGGGGAGTTTTAAGATTGCAGTTCAGCATTTCGTCTCTGAGTTTCGAGAATTTGAAAAGCTAATGGGTAGTTTAGATTTATGCAACTCACCATCTTGTTACGCTGACGTTTAAAGACTTCGACCTTTGCCTATTAGGAAGATAGCATCAGTTTGCTGCTGCAAATTAGGGAACTTTAAGAAACTGAACGAAAACAAATTGCTACATCATTAGGCATACTGTTCATGTAGCTGGGGAGGGGTCAAAACCATGTTTCTGACTCGTAAAAGTCGGGTTCGACCAATTAATAGCGGAAGTTTTAGTCACGTGGTACCGTTTTAAAAATTACAAATTTCATGTACAAAAACATTTAACATTTGCTAAAAACGACTGATAATAACTGTTTCAGACTACGGAGGACAGTATCCCGGGGGGATGAACCACAGCGGGAGTGGAGGAGGATCTTATCATCCGGACCTTAACTATCCCCCTAACTTCAACCCATACGCTCAAGAGTTCATGCTCTCGGAGCAAGATCGACAGTACGATCAGCAGGTAGGGGAAATTAGAGATGGTTATAGCTATCTGTCGATAGTAATGAAGCTTACATAGCTTACATGATAGTAGGGATTAAGTGAACATAATTAGTAGGGATTAAGTGAACGGTTATAGGATGTGTAGGTTATAGAGCCAATTACTGGGATTACGACTTAAGTAAACGTCGATGGGACTCAGTAAACTGAAGAGTATTTACATTCTTGAAACTGTCGCGCAACAAAATATACTCAAAGTAAACTGTAGGTAGATCTAGCTGTTTCAAGAATTGGACATCCTACACCTATAGTCAACACGCACAAACTCCTGTCGGTCCAGCTAACTGTAATTTTCCTTTGGATTGAAGGAATTCAATAATTAATCTCCATAAATAGTGTCTGGCATCAATAATTACGGAAATTTGTTTCCAGGTTATTTCGATTTCCGTGTCTAATTGTTTGAGTGTGTATCCAAGGAAAATTTAATAAATGGAATAGTTTTGATAGTTTTTACCAGCTACCATCCCGAAAGCGCTTAAATCCCGAAATTTATGCAAATATTTATGTCTGGTTATAACAGGTTGGTATGGCGATTTAACCGAGTGTATCCGTCGAAAATCAATTTGTTGAGTTGTAGCTTTCCCTAGCATACTCTGTCCTAGAATTTTTTAGCTAACCGTGGCCTAGCTTACCTAGGCTTTCCTTAGCTTACGCTTACAGTTAGTCAAATCTAGCTCATAAGACACTTACAAATAATGAATTTCAGATGCAGCAGATGATGTTGATACAACAGATGGCTAGGAATTATCCCCATCCCCACGCTCCGGGAAGCACTGAGTAAGTGAGATCAGATTAAAGGAAATCAAATTAAAGGAAATCTACTGCGGGGTTACTTGTTGATTGTTGTTATAGGCTCTTGACGAAGACAATGTTGTAAGCCAATAATCATAAGTAATTAATAAACCTTACAATCTAAAGCATACAATATATGATATACATGTACTATAGAAATAAGATAGAAAAGTGTTTACTGCACTGTGGTAATAAAATTACACATGTTTATTGTTCAAAAGTACAAATTACACATTATACGAAATGTATAGTTCACAATACACAAGCACAGTAAATGTAACCAAGCACTCAATTGCTGGGACGTCTACAGAGATCGAGACAGCACTACAATCTAATGCTTGCAGCACTGCACTTCAATGTCCACCGTATAGCGGTCTGGCGCACTTCAATGTCCACCGTATAGCGGTCTGGCGCACTTCATAGTGACTGCACCCTATGAGGCCTCTTTCTTCTCATCTGTCCGAATTACGGATATGTACAATGCAAAGTGGCAAGTTTATACATTTGAAATTTACCCAATTTAATAACATTGGATGCATTGTTATTATTTGGGGTCATTGTAATATTAGAGGGGGGGGGGGGAAGTTTCAAATAATTGCGGTTGATGGGGATGGATAAAACTCCCAAAACACAAGTGGGATTGACCCCCTGCCCAGTCTCGTTATCTTTAAAAGTCATAGCAGATGTTTTGGAAACACGAAAATACAACCGAGCAAAAGAGCATAAGCAAGGCACATTATACTAAAGACTTGAAGTAGACTTAAGTGGAATTAAGATGTCCCATTAAATGTCCTGGAAAACATCCCACAAATACCTCTCCTCATTTCCGGGTTATGTCGGCAACTCTTCCCACCTTTGTTTGGCACATTTCCAAGACAAATGTCAGACGGTTTTAGGACAAAAATAGTGCAGTTGGAGTTGGACTAAGTATTGGTCCTCAGTGTTTGGAGCAAAATCGCAGTTTAGTCAACTGCAAAGGAAATTGGAACAGAGTTGGTCGCTGTAGTTAATATTGCAGTGTTAATAGGCAGTTTAGCACAGTGCTAATAGAATGGGCGTATACAGAAAGTCTAGACGGAAAATCTGGATAAAACCCAAAAAACGTCACAAATGATTTTGTTGTACACTTGATAGCAAAGCTGGATGGAAAGCGCTGTTTCGTGGTCCGAGCGACATTTACTAGGCTTGTTGGCTGCCTCTGACTAGGACGTTACTCCTTAGCATCTCGGGTAGCTCACTGTCAAATACCCAATTAGGGAATTTGTTAGATAAAAGGAAGAGAGGTAGTACTTCATCCCTCTAAAAGATATGCATACAAGCAAATTTACCAAACAGCTCACTAAACATCAAACAAAGTTCTATCTAACTGGCCTCGTTGTCCACTTAAACAGCACGTGCCTCTATCTGAATGTCTAATTGGCGGCCAGGTTGCACGTGTCACCAAAGTAGTGCTCCTATTCGCGACAGGGATTCCTCTTCTCCCTCTATTATGTCGTTGAGGGTTGCGGAAACTTGAGGCACTCAATTTGAACTCCGTGGGACTCTACTGGTATCCCTGGTTACCGACTGTTTCCGACGTCATCTTATACCCGGAAGTATCCTGTCCGATCGGTTCTGGACAACTCAGATGGCTGCGGTTTGAGCTCCAATTTTTACCCGCTCTCTGCACGTGCGTTATGACGTGCGCGCCGCTTAGCCGCCCTCTCTCTGTCATGTGGCCATTACTGCTTCGCCAACCGACATTAGTTTACCAACTACCGCTGATTTATCTCCGTCTCTTTATAACGTGCTTGTGGTGTCACTGACTTCGGTTTGCCAGTAGTAAAGTATCTGCTCCAGTGGCACCATCGTCTGGCTGGAAAGTTAAGTGCTCTCTTGCTCCCAATGGATGTCGAACATGTAATTTTCTGCCTAGTGCCTAAGTACTCCGTACTGACTTAACCGCTAACTTCGCGTGTGTAAAGACAATATGTGCCAACTGCCACTGACTGGACAGCAGACAGAAGCAATTACCCAAACAGATTATTGTTGATTTAACATTCACCTTTAGGATAGTTAGACTCATTACTCAATAATCACTCTTTAATTAAGCCTCAACTGCCGAACGGTATTCTTGTAATTAAGATATTTCTGTGTCTTGACCTGACAACTTTTTCAGCTACATCCAACAAGCTCTTCTACACCAGCAACAGTTGCAGCAACAGCAGGCTGCCATGATGGCGGGATACATACAGCAACAGCAACCCTCCAGGCAGCACTTACCACACGAACATGACATCATGACAAGTAAGGCTTATCTCTCTCCATCTTGGTTTTCTTCTATCTATTCAAAGAAAAGTGGCAAAAAAGGGAAAAAAGACACGAGTTAAACTCTTCACCGCTCTTGTTTTTACTACGCCTGTTTCAGGTAACGGCATCAAGAGGTCGAACAAAGCGATCCCTATCGTGGATCCCACCACTCAAATACACATGGCTCCAGTCATACACGAGAACTAAATTTGGAGAGTGTTGTCATGGTTACCTCAATGTGGCACGTGACGTCACTTGTACTACGTCGTGCTTCACGGCCACTTCACCTTCCGAGTTTACGTTTTGAAAAGGAGTGGAAAATGGTCGTCTCGTGACATATTTTGTTGGTTAAATCGGTTTGGTCCTGCTGGCAGTGCAGCGTACACGTTGTCTCTCTAATATAAGACACGTTGTCCGTAAACTGCCCTCAGTTTTAAGAAGACAAGGCTGCCCTGGTGGAATTGTGGTGGAACTTACGTTAGCCACACTTTCGCGTCCGGCGCTGTCAGTAGATATTTATTGTAACAAGGACAAAGACTTTTTAAAGTAAAGACATTGCGTGAATGCTTACTTCTATTAATCAGTGACATTCTGACAACTTATGAAGAGTACAGTAGCACCGACTTATGCGATTCTTTTATTGAGTTTTTCCATTTTAGCATGGCATGGATTGGATGTTAAGTTTTTTGTTGGACTTGTGATTTTATTCGTATGCAGCAGGAATCAAGAAAGTGTAAATGTTAAATGAAAAGTCTGTTGATATCTATGTCTCTTGATATTCAGTAATTTTTCTAAAGTAGCTCATTTATTTATGATAAGAGTGTGTCACAGCAAAAAGAGTTTATATAATTTGTATATCACTTTTGACCATTCAATTGGATTTGGACCTTTCATGCCTGAAATTAAAAAGTGTAGTTAAATCAAAAGGAATGCAACACTGACCACGTGGCTTTAAAAGTTATAAATGGATTGATGATAATTAATAAATGTGCAATAATTAGCAAATCCGGTAAAAGTGGTGAGAGTGATTCAATTTGTTCATGATTTTATAATTGCTGATATGGGCCCGTTCCATGGCTATACGAATACCCAGATAGTGATACACATGCCCCGATGTTTGGTCTTAACAATATTAGAAATAAATGAATCAATATATTTGATATTAGTAAAGATAAAAAAGTTTGTTAGTAGTCCAGCAATTTATAAGTGAATCAATTTATCAAATTTTCGTAGCAACAAAGATTTCAGTTCCCGGTTTTTCAAGCTGTTAGCCATGGTGTGACGGTGTGTATTTCCTTCGCAGTATAAAGAATAGAAAGAGTCAAAAATAGGAGTTTGAAATGAATGAATGAATGTCTCAATTTAATTTGGTGCTACATTGAAGTCGGTACTCCGAATTTTATACACTTAATAATACCCTCTGCTCTTGTTGTCTTTTTTCGAATGAAGGTTTTTTCATCTTCGCCTCCATGGTACCGGAGCATTGCTTTACGTATTCCTTTATTCCAGCTGATAACACGTTGATTTAACTGTTTTTGGAAACTATAACTAGAACATTGAACAATTTTAGCACTTGCAAAATTTGATAACTAGATGAGGTGTAGCAGTGCCAAAATTTGAAAATGATGTTGTATTTGTAACTCGATTAAGAATAAGATAAGCATTTTCAAAACTGATAGTCGTTTTACTGCTCGCTTTACTAAAAATAATGACGATGTTAAAATTAACTTTCGAAGATTTAATGTACTTTCTCTGTTATCATACCGTTGGCGTTGTATTAGGTCTAGGATATGTGGCCTTGCAGTTCAATTTAAAGTATGGCGTACCTTTGAGCAACAGTTTACATATATCAAACTGTATAACAAACGTTGAATAGCTCAAGGGAGCATCTTCAATATCTGGTCAGTGCATGACAAACTTAAAACAATTCTTTCCACTTTGTTCGTGTCTTTTCAGTTTACAAAAGTATAAATTACTGTTTAAAAATAAAAGTATATACATTAAATTCATATCATAAATAACACAGGTTAGATGCTTTGACGGCATGTGGTTTAAGGTTTACAAGAGGTTTACAAGTGCTACCAAGTAATTATCATTAATTTGGTACAACTTGGGTGACGGCTAACTGAAATTGTATAAAAGTCTAACTATAAGTATAACTGACAACAGCAGCAAAAGTTCTGAAGCTGAGCACGAAACACTTGCGCAAAAGACCACTGTAACTGTAAGTGTAAAGATGAATCAACAGGAGACAGAGAAGCGAGATTCGTTACTTAGCGATTATTAGATTGCAGATACAAGATAGATTGAAGATACAAGATAGATTGCAGATCGAGATAGGCACTGGCGATTTTCTCTTGAAGTTGAACTCAGTACAACTCAAAGTCAAAATTTTGTCTCATGCAGGAAAAGATAGTGCGCTGGCTGACATTGAAATGACTAAGCTCGGGAGTCGGGACATATTGCTAAGTAAGAGCATGACTATCTGTTTAATTCTAGTTCATACGACTGAGAGGATCATGTAAAATTCAATTGCAGTTCTCGGACAGTTCCCAAAGTCCTAAGACTAAGAGTAAGGAAAGTTTTCAGAAGGGTACGTTGAGCTATTGTCTTGTAACCTTGCAGTTTTACTTGTTATTGTTGATGTTTTGGAAAACATATCGTCGGGATTGTGAATTGTGATATAATACGTGTGTGACTCTCTCCTCATCTCTTCGGTCTCCAGCTGTACACGTGGATATTGGGTTATAAATATAACCCATGTCAGAGTCACTGTTAGGCGCGCTCAGGGTGGGTATTTAAAATGCAGAATAATTCCAACTTGTACTTGTAGTTGTAAACCTAATAGTATTGATGGACATCTTAATTAGCAAAAAATTTGCTATAATTTTAATTTTATGATACTTATATCAATTCACCTATGTTGAACTTGACTTAAGAAAATTTGTATCAGCTTTTTAAATTATCGTATTTTCTCAGAAGAAGTAAATCGCATTATCGTGATCGGATATGAATGGGATATGAATTCTTTGATGTGTACACTTATAGTTAAAATAAGGGATCAGCTATCAGTATCAGCATCAACTATCAGGTTCGACTTTGAGAATATTCTGCCACCGAAAAATAAAATAGTATTGTGATTTTAGTTTAATATGAAATGAGAGAATTGTAATATTATTAATCTGCGTCATCAACAATCAAACCATTCGCAAAGTTTGTATGTATTACTATTAGTATATGAGGTACTATAATTATCAATATTGATACTGGTTAAAATTACTCGAGTTCTACTGTCTTGTCACTGCGAAAAGTAAATATATTGAACTGTATACATGGGTCATAACTCATAACGAGCATTTCAGAGTCACTGCCAGTGTCAGAGTGTGTTTTTCAAATGCAGAATTAGTGGAACTTGTAGTTGTAATACTAAAAGTATTGATGGAGGTCTTAATTAGTAAAAAAAGTTGTAATTTTCAATTTTATGATATCAATTCACCTATGCGATGAGTATGACTATGTAATTGTCGTGTTGAACTTGACTTATGAAAATTTATACAAATTTATTACTAAAATATTTTTTTCAGAGGAAGAGAATCGCATTATCGGAATCGGAGATGAACATTTTGATGTGTACAGTTAAAGTGAAGGATCAGCTATCAGGATCAGCAGTCAGGTTCGACTTTGAGATCATGTTGCCACCGAAAAATTGAATAGTATTATGATTTTAGTTATGGAATGATAGAATTATAATTTGAGTCTTAAGAACCTGAACAGCTACAGTAGTCAATATCATTGTATCTAATATCAATGCAGCTTTATCTCGTCGCAAAATTATGAGACGTAATGCAAACTGTCTACAGAATATAAATCCCAAAAAACTGTAAAGCTGTTAGAGTGTAAGATTAGATAGTTACAAGTTACAACGTTCTCGAAATCAATCAGTCTATCATAGTGCATCACAGGTCTGTATCCGTCCTTTGAAAATAAAAGTCAAGCGATTTTTGTCCTGAAGTTAATTAAGGACCAATATGTACAGGTGTCAGGTGGCACAAAGAGTTTTTCGTTCGCTAAACTTAAAAGAAAAACTTATCGTATATATTGTTCAGTGTTTTTCCAATAATCTCTGAAGTTATACTAAGGTCCGTATGTATATAGGTCTTTAAAAATGATGCTTGTAAGTTCACAATATGCCAGGACCCAGGATATCCGGTCGCTCCTTCATTCCTGAAACCAGCACGTTATTGACAACCTTGCTGTAAAACTTGATGTTCTTCAGAAACAGAGCGACTCTGAAACTTCCTTGCGCAGAGCGACTCCGTCATGTTATCCTCCTCACCACCTCCATATTCTCCCTCCCCAACTTTATCATCATCAGTTTCCTCAGTTTTATTACCCAGGTCTTAGTCCGTGTGATGTATGTCCAGATGTTTCATCAGAACTTATATTTATAGTTATAGTGTGACTCTCGAACTCCCAAAGAAGATCTAGTCGCCCAGTCATCCCGCATATAATACATTTTGTGATTTCCTCATTGAAGAAGCACTCCTCACGTGGAATCTGGCAGGAAATATTGTTTATCAGCTTGGTGGGTCTGTTTCTTCAGTAGGGTGAGTGTGGTCCGTCTCGCATTCTTCCAATGTTTTCTCGGTGAGATTTCCGTGTCTTTGTACCTCCAGAATGCCCTACCAACTCGTGAAAGTAGCAGATCATCGTTGGAGCATCGTTCCAGATTTTTTGAACATTTCCAGTATTTGACTTTAGGAGGGTTCTGTAGACTATGTGGTGGTCCCCAACATGGTATCCCCGAAGTGAAGTGAATTTAATATGTTCCCTCCGCCATATGCGTGTTGTATCTGACCAAACATAATACTTCCCGGTAGTTTTAGCTTCGTTCCTGAAGGAGTAGTTTCATATCCGATCTGTACTCCGTCGTAGTGCACTCTACTGGTTAGTGTGCTGTAAGAAAAAGTGTAGTAGATATGATTCCGCAACTCCTAGTCTGTGGTAGAAATCTTAAGAATGGTATCTACAAATCTAGAATAAGGAAAGTTTACCTGCTTACTGGATGGGCTGGTGACGTCATTCCTTTAAAGTTTAATCCACGACAGCTATCCCCAAGGTTTGACTGGTGGTATTATCACGACAGATAAGTTGCTGCAAGGCACAGTTTCTATATCTACAAGGTAACCAGTAAATTACAGTAGGATGCACCTGCTGCTAAAACACACTTGGACAAGCTGGCTGCCCCCATTGCTGGTTACACAGAACAGGGACTCCCATCTTGCTGCTTGTTATGAGTTGTGTTTACTCCTGACTAAACGTCAGTTTACTTTGAGGGTTTACTTTCCAGCAGCAGATCCGATTGAGCTTATCGTAAGTAACACATGAAAGTTCTTTTTGATTTTAAATCAAATATTATATCTTATCTAATATTTCTAAGATTTCAGAGGAGCAGTGTGAATATCTTGATGAATTTCATGAATATCTTCTTTCCTTCTGCCCACGTGCCACATTCCACCACCTAATTTTCCAACTTGGTGAGTCACAGCAGTTGATAGGTCCAACCGTGAGGCACTGAGTCATCCCTGTTGCCAATATCTCATAACTTATTAATCACTGCTCGAAACACGATGGAGCAACTTTCGACTGAATTCTGTACACAAGATGCGTAAACAGGGTGGATTAGACAGATTCTCAATACAATATAGGGATCCTTGACCATTTGCACAGCTTTGCTTGCTAACTCCCACGTGTAGTCTTCTATATTTTCTGTTGATCACGTGATTAAGCATGGCCGACAGGAAGGACACTTCTGGTTCCAACAGAGTTGCTACAAACAAATCCACTGTCTGTACCGGACTTGCTACAAACACAGCTACTGTCTGTACCCTCGATCTGTCCTCCACCACATCTCTGACGTATCCTTCCTCTCCAAACAGAGATCTAGCTGATTCCTCTTGTACTCCACTGCGTTTCAGGTAGGCAGGAAAACTCCACGTCAATTTCGGGACGTTTTATCGATATAGAAACATTTCAAAAATACTTGAGCTGATTTGTGATTCAGAAACTTTGAAGAGCAGGGGTTTGACGATGATTCATCATTATAAAGCCATACGATTTTACCTGTTAAAATTTTTTTAACTTTATAAGTCGTGGAGCAATTGAAGATAATTAGATCTCCGCAACCTTGCACAGTATGGGCACTGGGCAGTGTCCGCTAGTAGTAGTGTACACTTTGTGTCCGCTAGAGATCAGTTTGTGTCCGCTGGTGCACAGTTTATGTCCGCTAGTGCCTAGTGTACACTTTGTGTCCGCTAGTGTACACTTTGTGTCCGCTAGAGATCAGTTTGTGTCCGCTAGTGTACAGTATATGTCCGCTAGTGCCTAGTGTACACTTTGTGTCCGCTAGTGTACACTTTGTGTCCGCTAGTGTACAATTTGTGTCCGCTAGTGTACACTTTGTGTCCGCTAGTGTACACTTTGTGTCCGCTAGAGTACAGTTTGTGTCAGCTAGTTTGCAGTCTGTTTTCGCTAGTGTAAAGTTTATTTCCGATTTACTAGCTAGAAAGTGCGTGTCCACGTCCCGTCTTGTGCACGTTCCGATTTGGCTTGTCCCCCTCTTCTATTAGCACTGTGCATGGGAGCGTGCAGTAAATGCATATTAACTCGATGCTGATGAAAAATAATGGATCCGCGTTCTGTTTATGGGGTAACGATGACTGTGACACAAGGACATTCGTTTGGAGCATTGTTCAAACAGAGTTGCTAGGCAACCCACAAGTTCTGCAAACGTCAGTAACTCACCACCGGTCACATTGTTTCCGAACACACCTACTGCAGGTGTCTTTAAAGGCAACCCCTTACCCCTCGCTCCTTTAATATGCTCCTTTCCTGCAGTGCATCTGTTTGCGGTTGTGTATAGTTGTTCTATATCCAGCATTGGGTTTCTGAACTGTCAAGGTGAAACGTCTGCAATATCAAGTGCCAGGTCAATCTTCTTGAAACCATGACAATTTAGAAATAAAATACTGATTTTGATAATCTCTTCTTATACTATCTTTACAAATCCTCAACATAAAATACTGATTATGCTAATCCCTTCTTAGATCTTTACAACATTTTGGCACATCTTTAATTGACGAAAGTTTCGGCTCAATTATCGTTAAAAATTTTTGATTTTTTGGCCGTAGTTATAAATGAAGTTTCAAAACACAACAGCACCTAAGCGTATCGCTTATAAAACTATCCCAGCCCATACAAATACACAAACACACACACAAACACACACACACACGCACGCACACACACACACACACACACACACACACACACACACACGCACACACACACACACACACACACACACACACACACACACACACACACACACACACACACACACACACACACACACACACACACACACACACACACACACACACACACACACACACACACACACACACA
>JH154128.1:273207-293293 GCA_000226015.1 Mnemiopsis leidyi | reverse complement strand
ACACACACACACACACACACACACACACACACANACCACACACACACACACACACTACACACACACACACACACACACACACACACACACACACACACACACACACACATACCCCTAAACACTGCTGACAGTTAAGTTTCAATTTGTTAAGTCCTATCTGTACTCTAAAATATTACGTTAGTCGTTCTTATGCTTTATGTCATTGTCACAGTCCTCCTGTTTTATTCCGTACTTGAATCCACCTCTTCACTTTAAACTGACTCCACCTCCCTACTTGACTCCTGACTGATCCTCTTCATGACCAGCTTCTTCTCGGACAACTTTTGTACCATGTAAGTGTGCTGATAATCCTACAGAGACTCTTCTGATGCTCCTCCTAACCCCCTCTCCTCGTACGTTCCTTCTCCGCTCCCAGCTCTGCAGCTCACTTCAATACCGCAATAAATATCTCGATCTGCATAGACCAGTTCCCCAAGTTCCATCTTTATTTGCAAGGATGGTTTTCAGTTGTTGGCTAGAGTCTATTGACCACATCATGATTAGTTTAGCTGAGTTGTTGTATTGGCCCTGAATTGTTGAATTGCCGTGACCTGACCTGGTTATGAATACTGATAGGATGGGAATCGTCAGGTGGCAGGGATCAACTGACAAATGTGGTTAGGTACAGAAAATAGAATACGGTAACATTAATACAATCTTCCGAAGATAGCAACAAACATAGTAGAAGTTAGTTTGAGATACAGAATTGATGTTTCCTTATTCAATCTCGATTGTTGCTCATTATTGTATTTTTTAGCTATATTTTCTTGCAGAAATTGCACCTTTGTACCTTTAAACCTTGGCACAATTCAAGCGATCATCAGTTACAAAGACTGGAAATCTTGTCGGAAATAAAGTTAACATTGATTTAAATTGTCCGAGAGAAAAAAGAAGCAAGCTTCGCATTTATCGGGTAAGAAAACGTTATACCTAGCCCTAGCAGGGCTACTTAACTAGTGCTGGGTTACTAGGGCTAGGTTCTGATGACTAAGCAGTAAGCATCATGATAATTAGGTAGCTACTGATCGGGCTTGGTTACTAGATAGTAGATCATAAACAAGAAGCCACGTACTCTTAACTTATCGTCAACCTCAAAAAAGTGGCACGCTCAAAACTTCGCATGATCGTGGTATGAAGAAGGGGTAAAATGGAAAGCTCTTCGACCTCAACGCGTGCGTCAGCTGAATGCTCTTTTCAATCTCTAACATATTGCTCTGTGTAAAAATTAGGCAGCCCCCGGCAGCACCTTCATTTCTATGATTTACGTGATTGTCGAGAGACACTTATCCACACAACGTAAGTGAGCAGTTATTCATATCTGGAGGGTGCAACTTTACGCTTTCTGCATTAATGACACTTCTTTTACTGAAGATGAAGAATTCTCCTTGTTTACCGGGATCTGCTGAAATGTTTCCGTCATGGATCTTGCAGTGCATACTGAGGTATAAATGTTGATTTATTTTCTTATGTTTGTTTATGCACTAAACGGATGGTTTTTGCGCATTTTTCACAGTCTTGGGTGAAAAAGGCATTTATTAATGTGAAGCATTGACAGCAGCTCTTATTCAGTATAGTTATTCTTGAGCTTTATAAACTAATTTTATATAATACAATCTACTTTTTAAACGCACAAAATTATCAGAATTTCCTAAAGCACCGCCATCATACCAGTTAAGTACTGAGCTCGTCTCATTATAGTGTTGCTAATGCCACCATCTACTGTACTCAGCGGAAATCTTCTAGTCTCATACCATCCATCGGCACTACGAGAGCATCGTCTCAGATTTAATTTGTTCCTGCAGATCTGTCCGCTAGTACATCACTTTGGTGTGTTAGCCTCCATTCAGACCAGCTGTGACGTAAGTCATGACATCACGGAACTTTTGCCAGACACTTTCTCCGACAAAAAGTCGGTTGCGATATCCTAACTTTGTTGTAACGCATCTCCAGTGGTGAGAGTACATATGGTCCCACTCAAAATGACGTAGTCCCCTCTTCAGATCGCATTATCGTAACACAACATGTATAGTGTGGCCTCCAACTCGAAACTTAGGATAAAGCATAAAACTACCCGCACAAAATGACGTTATGGCTTCGTGATTATTCGACATTCGTCACAGGAGCCTTACTATAATCCTGTAGTTCAGTTACCATGGTAACCGCGCTGGTCCAGAAACTCCAGAACTTTGAATCAGGAAATCTGTACAACCGTGAACCGGAACAAGCTCGTTGGTACCTCAACATTTTCATTTTCAAACTCAATCAGCAGCTCTTTAGTCGTGTGCCATTAATTCATGTATCAGCTATTTAATGGAACCACATTCATAATCTCCAGCATTGCTCTGCCCTTGTACGGCACTCATGACTCAGTGCACACTATAATTAGCTCCATTGTTAAATCGAGTTCAGTCAGAATCACGGAACTGATTTTAGAGTCGAGATTTTTTGCTGACTTTTTAGACTTCAATTTCTGCTAAATTTCTGCTAAATATCTGTTTGTATCCGATATCAAACGTCCTCACAACGGTCCGATCAAGAAGACATCTAAAAACTTTATTGGGAACCTTTTGATAAAGGAAGCTAGAAGTGTTTATCTCCAGGTAATTGACAGTTTGCTGCTCTAGCTCTACTTTACGATTAGCAATCGCATACAAAATAGGAGTGTGACATCGGAAATCTTCACATGAGTGATGGTAATTTGCATATCAGTACACGATTAATGAGTATGCTTATCTTTATCCAACCCGAAATAGTTATGTTAAAAATGTCCCTTATAATGTAACCACTTAATGTTATCTATTCTAATTGATTGCTGATTTTATTGAAGAGCATATTATTTGCAGCTGAGCGGCGCTAGTTTGATATCGATAACACTCCCATTCGTCTGCTAATCATTAATTATTCAACGGCAGTTTAAACCGTTGGAGGTTGCTAACAAGAAGCCTAAACTCGGTTGCTTTAACCGGTCTGTACATCGTCTAGAAATTGTCAGCCATTGCTACTAGGCTCCTTGGACGTCAGTTTTTCAGTTACACAAAAATTAAGAAGTTATTTTGTGGGTTTAAGTGGGGAAGTTCCTTTGTCACAATCACCAGCAGTCAACAGAGAGTTTTGTCTCATTCTTATAGTTTAAATCAGGGTTACGCGATTGGTTGGCATATATTTCTGCTTTGTCCAATGTCCATGCTCTTGTGATGTTGCTAGGAAGTCAGTTATTTAATACCTCACAATAATATGTATCTCATAATCTATTTGTTCGTTGATTTATGGCGGAGAAAAGCAAGCTATTATTTCTCTTCGACTGATTTATTTGTTGTCTTCTTCCCACAACAATGTCGGATAAGGTAAAACCCGTCAAAAAAGGAGATCAGTTCACTAGGCGATGGGGTTCAGGGGCGAGGGGAGCGATCATCAAGTACGTGAATCGAATAACTGAATAACTACACATTCATCATCTACAGTAACGTTTCTATGGTAACTGTCGTGCGCAGTATTGTTGAGTGACCAGGACTACAGTCACGCTAATCTCATGCTGTCTTAAAACCCCCTACCTAACAATAGTTAAACATCCACTCAGAAGTGTTGTGTTGTGTCGTGTAACTGTAAGGTTATAATACGGTCGGTAAATTTGGTGACGTTGCTCCTTCTAGTTTCTTCTCTACGATCTAGCTTCTTCCCGGGCTTCAAGAGTTGGGTTGTCCAACTTTCCTCAATTTGTTTTCTGTTTGAGACTAAGTTGGTTGGTGGCTTGTAACAACCAGCCAGGATCATTGTTTCAGGATCTTGTAAAATCGAGCATTTAGAAGTAGAATTTGGCACCACTCAGCATCGCTGCTGTTTAACTTTGACTTGACATTTTGCCGAACTTTCGTGACACACCTGAACAGCGTAAATTGCTTTCAGTGTCAATTCAATTCTAGGTGTGACGGTGTGATACTTTATCACTCTTGTTGGATGTTTCCTTTTCCCATTTGCGGGCCTTCCAAAAAGAGCGGAAAAATCCAATGCATCGAAATAATTCATGGTCTTCCTGGGTTTGACTTGTAAGTTTCAGCATTAAGTCTCTACTTTAAGGATTTATATAGACTTTAGGCCCGGCTGTTAATGGTGAGATAAATCAACTGAAGATTTTCAACTTTGGGAATCAGCCTTTAGAGTTGTAGAGAAATTTAAAATCTTAATCTCCGGAGACACAATAGCTACACGTAGAATTCTACTTGTACTGCTACTACCACTACACTACTAGTACTAAAACACAACAAGTTCTAAGTCTCTAATTGCACATATTTGTATGTTTTGCAATGGACTTAAACTCACGCACCGACGTTACCATGGTAACAATGGTTACCATGGTAGCTATTCTTTGATTCTATTGGAGACCTGGTTTTTGTTCGTACTTTCCACGCGATCGGTTTCATATACATAGCATATAGGCTAATTTATAACAGAAAGTCGTGGTTCAATTCGTTACAATTCGTTAATTAGGTACCCGTCCTTGCATGGTGTCAAAACTTGATCTTTCGGTAAATTAGGTGTAAAATCAACGAATTTCGTGAATTCGTATCTTTATCATTTAGTGGTAGACTTGAATAGTTCCCAGTCTTGCTAATATTCTATGGGAACGCCCAAGAATAAAGAAATTTCCTATATTTATCTAATTCTAAATGCCGTCAGTGAACTATTTAATTGGTAAATGTAATAACAGAGCTTGTTTTCAGAATAACGGCGAGCATGATGAGTTCGATGATGCGACGAGAACCAACGCTGGACTACATCGCTGTAAGCTACATAGGTTAGTCATCTTCTTCTCAGACATTCGTTAGTGATAACTGCAGGTCCATGAAGCAGGATATTGTTGTCTTTTTTTGAATTTGCTCCAAGCCTTTTATTGTCTTCGGAGCGTTACAGACTCCAGTGGCTCGGTTTTTGGTGAGTCAGTTTCTTCCAAAGCAGGAGATAAAGGTTCTAATCCCATTATGCACTGTGACTTTGACCGTGGTATAACTGCACCCCGTGAAGGCTTTCACAAAGCTCCGAATATAAGATTATACTCATGTTTTGGCTGATAATCCGTGTCCGATACAAGGCATAAACAAACTAGCCAAAAATATCTCAATGTGTCTGAAGTCTGAACTGTCAGTTTCAACTTCGAGTTATAAAATACAGTCGAGTTATAAAATACAGTTGTTGAAACAGAGTAATATCTCTTAAGCTTGTTAAGACGGGGAAGGACTAAAGCGGCACCAAGAAAGCTGCCTTCCCATCCGAATTGTTATAACAGGTTATAGTACCGAAACGGATGCGATATGTTGACTGAGTCCTCGCGCCAGTTGAATTTAAACTCCGATTTTACGGGAATATCATGACAAGAAAACTAGACAGACTTCGTTTAGTTTTCTCTCCAACTTGATGAAACCGTTTTCAGCTCATCAGTCAGGCTCTGTTCCGTTTATCCCTCGCGCCAGGTGGGCGCTCATATTTCATCCTCTCTAAATATCAGTTCCATGGAATCACGCTTACTCTACTGATGACCAGGGATGAGTCCTTGTCTCTAGGTGGTAGAAGCTATTAGTTTAATCTTCCAGTTCTAGTTCTCATCTTATTTATCGCTATATTATATAAGGATATTCACATAGTATTTGGTCTTGTTCTTAGCCCCTAAACACGTCTAGAACGCGTGAGCGCACTGAAGTCAACCTGCTACCTTGTTTATGTTGTACTACCTTGGAACTCTGTTTGTCAAGAGGTAGACAGGATTGTCAAAAACCCCCACATCGACAGATTTTAATTTAATATCCATAAATCAGTAATGATGTTCCCCATCATTTTCGGCAAGCCGTTTTGCTCATCTATACCAAACAAGATTGCTAACAGATTAATCTATTCCGATTTTTGTACTTTCCTACAAGAGTGTGGTATCATTCACATAAACACGGGACGTGGCAATATTTGGAGAACAACGAACTTGAGGGAAAATTTTTGATCTCATCTATGTCCAAAACTCGTGCAAATTAAAGATTTTTGTTAACCGGTTGTTACTCAGCTCGACTTAGGGTCCTCCGCTCGTTGAACAATGGGAATTAAGCATGCACTCTACTCAAATATCATTCAAACTTACTTAAATACTAACATACTTACTTGCATTAATCGTGCTGTATCCTATATTTAGTAAATACAAATTCTGTATTGTAACATTTGGAACTTCTCAATAGACAATAGTAATCATGCAATAGCTTGACAGCACGTGAAAGCACGCCACTCACACTAACTGCATCACTATGTCTCTTTACCGGACTATACTTTGCTTCTCTTGTCACATTTTTCAACTTTGATTATTTCTAGGGTATTTTTGTAACTTGCTGTGGAGTCTATCTCAGTCATCCGTGACGTAGCATCAAGTTATTAAACTCTGATCGTAGCCAGGGTGAAGTTGAACTCAATTTGCCGACTGATTGAATTTTGGGACCGACAATGTACGTAATAAGTTATTAACGTACTTTATATACACGCCATGATCTCCTAGCTAGAATGTGTGTCGACGAAGGAGAATCATTAACATCTTCTTTAGTCTAGTGGGTGGATCTACGTCTTCTCGACTCTGTGGTGAGGTTAGCAGGTATATGTCCCGTAGACGTGGTGGTAGAATTTCATGCGGCAAGTTATTCGTTCAGTCTCCACCACTTCCATGTCCACCGCGTGATTTAGTCCTCAACATTGTTTAGCGCTTCTGTGTAAGATTCAGTGTCGCACACTTAAGATGGAGCTTACATTCATGTCTTCAAATTAGAGCCAATATAAAAGTTCAGATTAAAATAGTTTTATTCAAAAAGTGACAATTTTGATGTACAAGTCTCAAATTCAAAAACATATTCGGTTATTGTTATTGTTTGAGGTTTGTTACATTTGTTAATTTTTAAACACTCCGATACCAAATGTCGGATCGCAAATACCGCGTTGCGTATCGATAGATCGTTAGTTTATAGTCGTTTGTTGAAAGTTGGTCAGTTAAAAGTTCGTTTGTTAATAGTTCGTTAGTTGCCGATATTTTGTTAGTTGAAAATTTGTTAGTGGAAAGTTTGTTAGTCGAACTTGATAGTTCATTTGTTGATAGTTCGTATGTTGATAGTCAGTTTGTTGATAGTTCGTTTGTTGATAGTTCGTTTGCTGATAGTTTGTAAGCTGCCAGTTTCTCGACAGTTAGGTTCTGTCACCAGGTCTAGATTCTTGCAGCTGATCCCAAGGATCAGTAGACCTCGCGTTTCCCAAAAGTCTTGTTTAAGTGGCACATATTTTCAGATAATGATCTCCATTAGCACTCCCTGACCCGTTGTGAGCCTCAGATATTGATCAGGATTTAGTTTGCATAGTAATAGACGTGCAAAGAAATGTTAAAAAGCGACAATTGTTTCTCATCCTCAACCTGCTAGAAAATTCAGGATTAATCCGATTCTGAAATTTCGAAATCTCCGATTGTTGCATCATTAAACAGTCGATACGGTTACCATCTTGAAACGTGTTTGGTTTGAGACATGAGCTCACTCACAACCGCTATATTTCTAAAGCAGATGTGAAATCAGTTTGTCACTTTCGGGTGTCCTTGCAAACCGGATCTTATAGGAATGTATAACTGTTTAACAAGTATCTTTGGTGAGATAAACATATGATTTTTTCCACGGCACACTTGGTGTTGATGAAAAGTACTGGGCTGCTGCTGAGTGCTGACCCTGGATTCAAGGACTTAATCAAGACAATTTTCTGATGGCACATGTTGGAAGTATTCCAACTCTCAACCTAGTAAATATGCTGTCTGACCGGTAGAGTGTCTAACATTAGTATTTAGACGAATTATCTGTCAATACTGATGTAGCACTTAGCTGGTGCTGCATTTAGTCTCACTTTGCCACTGCTGTATAATTCAGCTCGGTGCCTGATGCAGTTTCTCGGGTTTTGTTCTGAAGTTCGTTGTTTCCTCAGACACCGTTCCTCTGAGAAGTTAGAGAATCTTCTTCTCTAATTAGCCTTTAATTAGGTCCTATAAATGGTAATTTTCAGGAATAGCTAGTGATGAATAATGAATAACCTCAAAAGATTTTGATTTCTTGGTCCGTTCTTCGTACCTCCCTGTGTCTTTACTCTTAACATTCTCCCTATGCTCAATGTACTGCTATCCGTTCTTTTGAAGCACCAGCAATGACATGAGATTTCTGTGGACACACTTTTTCATCAACTCTAAACTTTGTGTGTCAAACACACCACTTTGTGGGTCCTAAGGAACCATTTAACCGGATTTGGAAAATGAAAATAAGAGAAGTAATGCATAATTAGATTAATGTGGTCCCAGTTTGTCTCCCTGGTGAATAGCTCTTTGATACAGGTGCTCCTTTACGTTTCTACCTACAATTGTTGTAGTTTCGACTTGGGCAAGCGTTTAATTCTAAATTTATTTTATTTCTATTACCTTAGTAAATACAGGTAAGGGATTTTTCAATCATTTTGCCAAATATATTATCAAATAGAAGTTTGTTTCAACGACTCAATTGCTGAATCGAAAATTATTCGTAGAGATAAAAGAACACAAAATTTCAAGAATCGAGGACGGTCATCACGGTGCTCATTGCTCCTGAATTTAAACGCAAATTTAATAGCCTAGTGCGATAACAAAATTGGCCGAGTGCAATAACTATTAATGGTGTAATCGCAATGTATTACCGATTTGCGTATTATGGCACGTAACCTATTCGATTAAAATGATAATCACACCCCAAAATAGGCTTAAAAGTTGCATGACATCCCTTATCCAAAGGGCAATCGGTAAACAAATTGAAAACTATAAATTGTATAAATTATGCAGTTTTTATCTTCTATATACTGTTTGTTGGTTATCCTGGACACACAAATTCTTGCTTGAGTTTTACTTTTTCAGACGTACCTCTTTGTAGTTCGTATTATGGTAATCGAAAGCTATGTAAGGATGGGTATGTTAATGTTTGGATGTTTATGTTAATGTTAGGATGTTTATGTTAATGTTTATGTTTATGTTTATGTTATGTGCCCTTATCTTATTTCACCCGGCTCCCCTCACAGCATAAGAGTAAATATTACGAGTTTTACCTAAAGAGTTACAGTTCGGTCTCCTGCTGCATGGGACCGTGGCATTTCCAAGGACGTTTTGAAAGTGTAATATTGAGTGTTGTGTGATTTGGCTGCTCTGAGTTGTGACGCTATTAAGTTCTAACACTAAAGCAAGCACATTTTTATGGGCTCTTTATCTTGTCTATTTTGTTAGTACTTTGTTCAGCTTAAATCGTTGCTGCTTTCGTTGCTCACTGAATATGACTTTTATAGCTTAACACAGTGTTAACAATCTGTTTTAATCAGAACAAAATCCTAATTATCAAGTAGATCGGAAGATTGATACAAGAATGCATCGAGTGGCGGTTTTCTGTGTGTATTAAGAAAGTTCTTATTATTCTTTTGAATCTTGCTGAGGATAACATCATCATCCCTAGTCTGCACGGTTGAGATGTTGTGTTCAATTAAGGTTTTTGTCTCATTGAACAATGAACAATAAGGTTTTAATAGGTTGGATGTCCCTGGAAGTTAGAACAATACAAGTAACCTAGATAGTAGACCTATGTCTGATCAGCTACTGTCCAGCATCCGCCAAACCCAATCTTTTGTGAGACACTTTTTTGTTTCGGTCTAGATATACGGATATATAAATCCGCTTCTTCTTGTGATAAAACTGCATATCTGGACATCAGACTCGCTTGTATCTCTTTCCGTGATGATTTTAGTCCAAGTTAGTATAAGTTACTGTAAAGAGTTCCGCACATGTTCCTCGGTTGTAGGGCTGTGAGTACGTCACAGGCGTGTCTTGGTTATAATCGATCAACCAGAGCAGTAAAAATTGCTTTTTCCGTGCTAATCGCAGCATAATTAATTGTAATCGATAATGACTTATGTAAAAATGCGTTCAATACAATTAGGAAGGTACTGCAGGAAACTTGTAAGTTACTAGTGTTAATGTCATGATTGTAATTTCTCGTTGTTACCTTCTGTGATAAGGTATTTGCTCTCGAGCTTTTGTGTATTTTGATATTTGGATTAGATGTGCATTTGCAATTTAATGTATATTAATAAATTAGTGGCCAATGGGACGTCAGACAAAATATTTTAGCTTATTGGTTAGAGTCTCCTGGTTGGTCCATGCCTAAAACTCTGCAAAAGTTTTGATTGAATTTGACAACATGATTTCGTTTATTTCACGTTGGAAAAACTCTTAGAGTGAAAACTTGTTTATGTTTCTACTTCGAAATCCATTTTCTTGTTATGTTCTTGAGATTCAGAGAATCGCGATTGTGGCTAGTTTCATATCAAGCAATAAATTAAAATCATGTTCCTCTGTATACAAATACCACAGCATTCTGGTCCATCTGACCATTCCTATTGAAATCTTTTTCTGAATTGCGTAAGTGCATAGTTCGAAGATTACTATGTAATGGGCCTTGGTAACTTTAGTCAGTGGACCTAACTTTTATTCTTACTTATATATGTAACTTAGTGTTTTAATAGTTTTAAACTCGTACGCATTACACAACTCTATAATTTTGAACTTACGAATTACAATTCCAAGTTCGTATCCGATCTTTAGCACCTGAAATTTAAAGTTCTAATCCGATGTTTGAGTTTTGTCGAGCACATTTAAACTTGCTCGACTGCACGCTCAAGTTGTGTATTATCGACATCATTATTCAAAATTACTTGTTGACGATGTTTTACTTTACTGACATTCATGATACGATATTCTTTGAAATTTGATCACAAACCAGGCACACACAGACTTTTTTAATCATCATTAACTCTTTCAATACGATCCAAATCCCAGTTTGCGTCTTGAAATATTTGTATCGTTCACCACCTTAATGCTATCCTAGCGTATATTTGACCTGCCCTACTAGCGATCTACCCCCCAAAACTACGACTACAATACGATGACAGATGTCAAATGAAGACGGAAAATAGGAATGCCCTCTTCACGACAAGCCATCCGAGCTCAGCGAGAGCTTTACTCCCAAATTCTGGAGGGTGATGTCCTCATTTTCAAGATAGACGACCTCCTAGTTTTGAAGGCAACTAACGGTTGGTGCAGTTTCTTTTTTATTTCAATTCGCGCTGAACCCAAAATTCGGTCAATAACGGTTCGTATACAGTTTCTTTTTCTAATTAATAATAATAATACGATTCGCGCTATAAGTATATTCAAAATTCAGTTAATATTTTGTTGAGGTCTTAATAAAAAAGATGTTAGTAGAGGTAATAAACTATCAGCTTAAGAGGTAGAGTATACTGCCCTCTTCAGCCAGTTATGACCAGATTACAAATTTTTCAGTGTAGCTCAGTATCAAACTAGACATAGGATTAGGAGTAACTTAACCGTTCCATCGGATGTGTTGTCACACCTGGAAATTTTCCATGTTCGATTCGCTAGGCGGGACTCTTGTAGAACTGACAATTGTCAACTGAGCATAGAAGACAACGACGAAAGCAAATCTGGATTGTTTAAAGCTAATCTGGACTGTTATTTATTGACATTCGGGTCAGCATGAATATGCTGTAAAATGTGCACTATGAATTGTTATTTTTACGGTTAACGCTAAACGCAGTTATTCCTGTTATGTCGACAGAATCCAGTCAGCAAGGCTATTCTCTACTTCTTCAGTGTTCATTACAATCTGTTTTTAACAGCTAGTATATATTTCCTATCCAACGATATGAAATCTGAATTAGTTTGAATCACTCATATATTGTAAAATGTGTTGCTCTAAAAGTTGAGTTCAGTCCACTAGCTATAGGTTGCGGAAACTTGCTCTTACACAAAAAATGTTTTTAGAAAAGTTTTCACGTTAATGGGGAATGGGGATCAACAATTATGTGTCTTGGAAAGTAGCAACCATTTAATGTATTTTATTCATTCTGGTTTGATTGCCACAAATTCCCATTTGACATCTTTCCAAACATATTTATGCCGCATTTACGTACGTGAGAACATATACACGAGGAATATCAATAAGTTAATAGTATTATGCCAACACTGATCGAAATTTACCAATGACATTATTACATGGAATATTTAAGTGGCTCACATTTACGGACCACTACTTTTAAAATTGCGATATTCACGCGATCTAATGAATCTCAGTTCTCATATTTTGATTCTAACCCGCTTATGAAGTTATGAATACTACTATTTTTATGTTTTAATCTAAAATTGAACATTTTGATCAAGTTCCAAACTCATCCACCGTACTGAGTACTCAGTACAGTTACCTCCACTCTTGCTCTTGATTGCCTCAACACCATCTCTATTACCCGAAGTTTGCTAGTAATGATATCAAACTGTCTTTGTTCCCCTTACACCACTATATTGTCATTACCTTGCTGGTATCATCCTACTTGACTCTCAAAGCACACCGCTATTACTGCAGCTGATAACATTGATTTTCGTGTCGACCCAGACCACGTGCTTTATCCTACCTGCCAATTTCATGTAGATCATGAACTGACAGCCACATAATGCACTTTGGTTATGTACTAAAATGGTCAGTTTGGTCAAATATCGCAATTACCTGGCCCAAGAGCAGGTACAATGAGGATACGAAGAGTCCAATACCGTTCCAAGAGGGGTAACTGCTGACAGTCGTACACTCCACGACCCTCAGCAGTACACAAACTTGATTGTAATGACCAGTTTATGACAGCTGAGACATCATGATGCTGTGATGTGTCCTCCTCAGCACATGATACGCTTTAATTTCGATCGGTAGATAGTTATGTCCGTATAATAGCGTAATTACTTAGGTCACAAGAATTCAGGTGGTTATTTGGCGTTGATGAACCTTGTGTTGATACCGACTGTTTGTTGTACTTTCTACCTTGTTGACAATCTGTATCGGTTACTTTATCCATACTGCTTTACGTTCTAGAGAGCTCTTCATGGATCTTCAGAGGGATATTGTAAGAGGTATGTGAACAAACCCAATAAAAGATATAATTTTGTCATTTTCAGGTTCCAGCATACAATTATGTTCCTTTTTAGTTTCTATCGTTATTTTATTTAAAGTATGGCTTCGGAAACAATGTCAAAAAGATGTCAGAAATACACAAACGTTGTGACAGGAAGTCCCGGATATTGACATCTAAGAGGTTAAACTTTTTGTACATCGATTTGTTCGGACTCTGACTCTGGTTAAATCCTCCTTTTTTACTCTGTTTTCGTTGTTTTTACGTTTTGTGTTGTTTTCGTTGTTTTTACGTTTTGTGTTGTGAAAAATAAAATGATACTGTTCCTGTGAAATATTAAATGAAAGTACTGATCCTGTAAAGACACTCTCAATCGAAATTTCATCCTCTCTCCTGTCATTTTAAGGAATGAATAGTTTTGAGACAGCTGATAGTATGGAAAATATCAGAAGCCTGACTTTGGATTTCGTAAAAAAGATTTAAGTTGGCCGTATAAATACCCTTGAATTTTATAAACGCCGCCTCTTGTTAGTATTGATTTCATCAAAAAATTCATTTCCACAACAGTTTCCATAGAGACCACGCCAGACGCCAGTTTCCATAGGGACCACGTCAGTCTTATTAGGGTTCTTTACCAGTGTCCATAGAGACAACGCCAGTCTTCATAGAAACCAGGCTAGTCTCCATAAAAACAACGATAGTCTTCATAGAGACCACACCAGTCTCCATAAAAACCATGACAGTCTCCAAAGAGACCGCGCAAGTCTCTTTAGAGCTTTACGCTTCCATTAGGAGATAAAGCAGGTTTCTTGACAAAATTAATTGATGTCTGGTCATCTCGCCAACTATTGGAACTTAGCGAGCTGCGTTCAGTGAACCACTAAGCCACATCACTCCTCTCTCTGTCATCCACTGCCACATAACCTCTCCGTTTCCTGGATCAGCCTGTTTCTCCGCACCACTCTTGAGTCTTGATACTATTAGTAATCACAAACAACAAAGTTACCCCATGATTCTTGAGTCAGGAACATGCAGCAGACGTGGAAACAGTTACAATCTGCCGTGGCAGGTTATTAACTCCGTCTGAAGAAGTATCGGCCTTGTCAGTCCTCAACAGACAGTTCCAATTTGGAAAATCTTAACTCGGTACAGGACATAAGCAGTTTGATACATAACTCTGTTTGATAGCTTCTCAATTGTTAATTGTTTTAGTCCGCTATTACAGACTTTCAAGTCCCTTGCATGTGTTGTGACCATAAGCGAGTAGAACGAGAGATAAATCTCCGATTAGGTTTTAGCATCCTTGCATTTTTTGGGCTTGGATCTTTCCTGCAGGATTTTCGAGTAACAGCTCCTGTTCCTGAATTAGTCCCTCCTTCCTGAACACTTCGAGCGGTATAATTTGGCAGGAATTATCTCAAAGTAATTCAAGATAGTTATTTAGTTAAATGATTTAATGACAGATTGGCCAGAATTGGACATAATAACCAAATTACAATACTATCTTAATCTCCCTTGTGTCCGATTAGTTAAAGTTGTGTGGATCTTTGCGCTGGAAATTACATGGAAGATCTAATTGTCAACCACGTTCCAAGCTAATTGAATCCATGACCATCGTCAATTTTAGTTCATTTGACAAATGCCCGCTCAAATAATTGCTTATTTAAAATTCATATTATTGCCATCATTTGTTCGACATGAAGTTTGACCCGTCCCGTATTATCTGTCGGATCACGGGATCCCGACAAACAACCAAACAAACAAACCCCCGCAAGCTTGCTCAAGAAAAAGGCAAAGCCCGGAAAAGAGCCGACACCGGAGCGGAAGCGGGTCCAAAGCAGCCCCTGACATCTGAACATCTGGACTCCGTGATGTTTACACTGTTCCTGAACGTCGCCCGGCAACCAGCAGACTCCACCACCAACTCTTCAGTCAAAGCACGTGGGTATATCATAGTTGTTATTTGAGAGCACTAACAAATTGTTATATGTAGGGAGATTACCACCGCTCTAGTGTAGTTACATACCATCGCCAGTCTTGGCATCTGTACTGGGGCTTCCTTTCTTCTCAACACTCGTTCACTAAAACGACTCATAATTTTACCAGACGGTTACAAGTTCCAACATTGCTATAACTCGAGTTTAAATCCAGAGTCTCGGCCATAAACTCCTGCTGCTTCAGCTCAACGATACATTGAAAATCGTTCCCACTAGTCGCACGAGGCCGTACTGCTGATACTTTCCTTGAGACATAAGGCTGCTATTATGTGTAAGCTGGGCACAGAGTAAGGGAATATGCTAATTGACACCAGCTCTGGTGTGTACATAGTGTACATGCTATATCGGATATGTTAGCTGGACCTTAATCTGAATTGGTGTAAATTGTACGGAGGTTTTCGTACTCGAATTTAGGCTGGTAGTGGTGTCCCAGACGGCTGTGCAAAATTATCCTGCCATTTTTCAGTTCGTGCAGCTTCATTTTTATTTTAAGCTGGTTTCGTTTGTCTGTCCTAAACACTGTCGTGTTCAGACATATTTTTTGTTCATTTCAAGTACAAAAATGTTAGCTTTGTCGAGCCTTCTGTTGATGATTGATACTAAGCCGTTGTTAGGAATTTGGTTGTGTACCGTATTGCGAAGTTTTGCTTGGGTTGTCTGCCTTTTGAATAACCGGTCCGAGATTTCTGACTGATGATGGATAACTTAATTTTGAATGAAAATCAAATCAAAAATAGATTATCAAATATATCAGCTCGACCACATGAACTAGTCACAAATCTTGGTCTCTTAGTCAGCTGGTCGTGAAGTTACGCTTGTGGGGAAGATAGATAGAGTATCAAGTATCTGACCGGACGACACAAAGCCCTCCGCCACAATATGCCCTATTATATAATTGCTGCTACTTTGTAGACTTGCCTGTCCTTCCTAAAACCGCTTTTTGTGGACCAGTGAACATTTCAACATACCTCATGTCGGAGCTACAAGCAGCCAGATAGTTTACGTTCATCAAGATCTGTCAACTTGTAGTTTTGTGGCTCATCTTTTATCACTGTCATAATGATCATGAAGTGTCCATTACAAGTTATTTTAGACTTAATTAATGAGATTAACATGTAACATCTGATCTTTTTATCTAGCAATTAAAAAAATCAATATGCACATGGTTACTGTCACGGTCATGACCGGCCCATCTTGCTTTGTTCATCTCTAATTCTGCACACCTGGTTTTGATATATATTTACTTCACACGGGTAACATCTGACGTAAAAGTTCTTTTGCATGAGTTGTCTTTGTGGAAGCCGTTACCAGTTATTCTCACTTTTGGAGTTAAGTGTCTCACGACAATGACACTGGCGATGTCGCATCCACGAGAAATAAACTGGGATGTCGACACTTGAAGTTCAGCCATAACAGCGGTCGAATAAGGTTGCATTCTTTCAATTAGTTCAGATGTTCCATCCACTTTTCCCAGTTCACGTAAAAAATCTGGTTTCGCACGCAGTCACATAGTGGGCTGATGGAACAAGACCATTATGCCAGCCCGCAGAATAATTTCACGTGTGTCTCAGATCACGTGACCGCAGGGTACACCGTGACTTCCGACTTGGCGGCCCTTAATAGGATACATTGTGAGCGTTTATGTACATCCCTGGA
Source organism: Mnemiopsis leidyi (assembly GCA_000226015.1). Lineage (NCBI taxonomy): Eukaryota > Metazoa > Ctenophora > Tentaculata > Lobata > Bolinopsidae > Mnemiopsis > Mnemiopsis leidyi. The sequence continues at coordinate 276,578 of JH154128.1, read as the reverse complement.
CCTCCACAGCGGCTAGGGTTGGGTCAGCTCGCAATTCCTTCGGTCTCTTTTCCTGCATTTTTCGATTTTTTTCTGCCCCCGATAACAGTATATTTGGTGTCTTTGCTTGTTTGACCCGCAGTGTGACTCATCTTCCCAGCCCGTCAACCTACTTGTGATAATGGTATACACATACAGACCGCTTAAAATGTTATGTTAGTTGGTCATTACTCGAGCGGTTCTTGGACGCTTCCCGCCTCTCGTGTACCCACACACAATAGAATTTACCATTAAGTCTCCAATATTAATCTTTATCCATTACCCCGATGCAAGAGAATTGGTGCAGTTATTGTCTTTCTAACTGTTATCTGGACCCCGACAGTTTAACTTGTTGGGCGAATTACGGGAAAATCTTACAGTTTACTTCTTTTTACACTAATTATTAAGTTATTGTTCGGACTTAGCTTGAATTTATTCTTGTCCAAAAAGCTTTGAAGAATCCTACTTACATACTCTCTCGACAAGTTCGGCTATGAAGTTTAAATAGTCTACAGTCAATACTGAGGAAGATGAAGAAAATGAAATGTTTTAAGCTGGTCTGGATGTGCAAGGGAGACAAATCTGGAGAAAAAAATGAAAAATCTGAAAGCAAGTCCGGAGAAAAATCTGAAAGCAAGTCGGGAGACAAATCTGAAGGCAAGTCCGGAGACAAATCTGAAGGCAAGCCTAAAGATTCCACTTGTAAGTAAAACATTCTATCTTCTTTAATTAGGTAATCAATTTACCATTGTTCTTTACTCATAAAACGTGATTGAAACATATTAATCTCGATTGTACACAATCCTAGTTCCCAATAAACACGATAAAAAACAGAATGTGATTGCTGTGTGACACTAACAAGTGTGTTATAACACGTGATGATAAAGATGCCATGAGTGTATCATTATCCATTTGACATCACAATAAATGCTCTAAATGATTATTGTTGCTTGTATCACTTAAGTGCTATTTTTTATTCGTCTATGGCCTAGAGTCTAGACTCGTTTTACACGACGAATTCACAGAACTCACCATTTTCATGAGCAATGCTTGTACTCTTTTTATAACACAAACGATCCTCGAAAATAAAGTTCTTAATTATGACTTCAGGTGTACAATAAGTAACAGATTTTAGTTGCTGCGGTCGTGTCGTCTTGAAATGTTTTTTAAGAGACCGCTTCTTTCTTTTGTTTGTGGCTGTAAGGCCTCTTTTTTTAAACCACCTGCTGCTCCAGGCTGCTTTTTCTGAAATATCATTATGTGAAAAAATAAAGAGGCCATCTATACAGGTGAAGAATAAATCAGAAAATTAGTTGTTCTAGATATAATAATTTACTTTTTTCAAGCCAGCTTTTTCACAATATTGAAGCTTTATTTACGAAATGATATAAAACTTAACTTTCAGGATTCCTGTTTTTAGTTGAACTCATTAGATTTAGGTAAACATAGAAGATGTTTTATTTCTACAGGAGTAGAAATAGAAAATTAAACTGAGATTTTCTGGAAGTCAGTCAAGAAAAGAGTCTGCTATCGAGGGTTATTCAATATTCACTAACTAAAATAATCTTTTATCTTAAAGAAAGACTTTGCATCCCCTCGTATTCACGAAAAACTGTGATTTTTCAAGTTGCGCGGATTTTAAAGGTGCGTTCGATAGATGCAAAATTAAATTTGGCAAGATTTAGACTGTCAATTATTAATCTGAAATTTTCAAAAATCGTCACAATCAGCTATTGTTCCAATTTTAGCATATTTTCCAATCACAATAGAAGAATTTTTAAAGCATTCACACTGTCAATTATACGATGAATAAGCAAAGCTTTAGTCTAAACTTCTAAAGAATCTCCATCATGTTAAATTCAGTTGTGGTTGATCTATCGTGCACGTATGTTTACTGTTTGTAAGGATTACTTCTGTACTGCTGCATGTCTGGTTTAACCTATGTGTCACGTCATCCTCCTCATGTAACGCCTGTTCTAACAATATAATGTCAATACCTACTTTTTTTTCTGCTCTTTTTGTATGTTTCACATCTTATATCCGCGGGCGTTTCGCAGCGACAAAAAAGTGAAACATTCTTGTCATCTAACGAAGAGCTATTATATCCCTTCTTAGTCTTATTATTCTTATTGTAGTTGAAATTTCTGCAAAGATGCTATTAGCTTTGTTATTGTTTAAAAAAAGAAGGCTTACTTAAATATTTGTTACTTTGGATATCTGTATACCTTTAAAACGTCGCCGCTTGACAAGTCTGCTTATACTTTCTAATTCGCAGGTTGACACATTCCAACCTGACAAATGAACGTTTGCCGTCCGTTAATTATTGGTTCTAATTATTTTTCTAAGCCTGTCTCATTCTCATGTTCCTTTTCACAAAATTAAGATAATAGTTACATTCCATGAAGCTGAATTGGCACTAAATAACAGCACTGTGTTTTGATAAAAAACGGTGGTTTGAAAATAGTTTATTGTTCGGAGCTCTTCATCAAAATAAATATTTTCTAAATTGAAAGACAATGAACGAATTAGTATGAGAGGTTTGTCGGCCTTATAGTGAATGAAATCTCATTTGTTTCTTTCAGCTCTATTAGTCTAGCTTAGTTGCACTGGTTTCTTTTATACTGGTCTCATATGAATGCGTTACTTAGATGTTTTAAATAACTTCTTTTCACAATACTCTTTCTGTCGCAAAACTCATTGATCCAATTCTATCTTTTCTTTCTCCTATACCTTGACATTGTTTTTTAAATGAATGTAAATTTTTGTAACCACATGCAAATCTTGTTCAATCTTACAGGTCCAATGATATCGATACAAAAATGTATCATGCGTTGACCCATTATCGTCTTGTCGCCTCAGAAATTAAGTACTTAAGTAGTACTTTACTTCCAATTAAATTCTGTCTATATGTTGTTTTTTCTCGATCATTTCTAAACTATTTCTAGATCATTTCTTATCATCTGATGACGTTTCGTTGGTTTTGCATTCTAGCTCCGTATACATTATGTCAGCACACTTGTTAAAGTTAAGGACATGCTCTAAGCAAATTTGTGACTTCAGCATTGAAGTAGTGTTTAATTTGTTAAGTAACCCAGAGTGTCGAGTTAAATTTGCTGCTAAGTACGAATTAAATAATTACTCGATAACTTATCTTCTGTAATCAACTTCTGTAAAAAACTTGAAGTTAGTCTTCGTATTAAAAACTTATCTTATTAATTAAATTTGGATTTGTAGCTCTCCTAACTGTCCCTCTCCTAACTGTCCCTCTCCTAACTGTCCCTCTCCTAACTGTCACTCTCCTAACTGTCCCTCTCCTAACTGTCCCTCTCCTAACTGTCCCTCTCCTAACTGTC
>JH154128.1:245079-264016 GCA_000226015.1 Mnemiopsis leidyi | reverse complement strand
CACACACACACACACACACACACACACACACACACACACACACACACACACACACACACACACACACACAAACACACACACCAACACACACCAACATCGGCTCGTCAAACAGTAACTCTCTGGTAGCACGGTCGTATTAATGTCTTATCTAAACCTGTTTTGTACGTAGAACTAGGTGAAGGCGCTGTGTTTCCCGGACTGCCACCCACCTGCTCATCCAATTATTGGGCCATGTCGTGCTGTTCTGACACGAAATTATCAGCTATCAAAGAGACTTTATAATCGCACAGAACGGCTAACTTTCAACAACTTTACCTCTCTGCTAAGTACGATATGTTTGGTATCAAACACTCGCTAGTGAGCTAGTGTTACTTCTCGTCACTGCTCCCTGCTCCCTGTTTATGTCCCTCTCAATAGATTTCGTGCATGTGAAATGCTGTAATTGAGATTTCAAAGAATAATATTCCATAAATCGTATTGATTTTATTTCCATGTTTGAAAACTAAGGAGTTGTATGTAAAGATATTTAACACTTGCCCAACCTAATTGTAAGTTTAACACTTGAATCCCCTCTCCATGGACTTATTTGTCAAGTTCGATCTTTCACTGCCGTTCTGTGAGTGTCCCAATTTACCTCGAGTTTGAACAACAATTTGAAGCAAATTCTGTCTTAAAACACATCAGCATGTACGGATAATCTAAGATGTGCCTTTTTATGACGACCGTGTCGCTGAGCGGTGATGGCGCGGTTATAGCACTCTCATTATAACCAACATATTACAGCACACAACGCCATACACCTCATTCATTTTCCATCATAGTTTTTGCTCTTGATCGCATTGTGTAGTGTAATAACTCTGAGCTTCCCCATGGTTGGTTTATTCCTTGTGCTCGCATAGACAGCTCATTTTAATTTTTATTTCGTCTTAATTGGCTTGCCGCACTGCCGCATGCATATATGGATGCCCCTGAGTGATTACATTTGACCGAGGAACGGTTTGTGACACACATGGTAGTCGTTCCTTGTCGTTTTCTAAGAGGGGCGAGGTCCCTCGTCCATGATAATTATAATAACCATAGTTGCCATGGTTACTTTGTTTTCTGTTTGCATGGTGATTTTTATTTTACAGTGTGTTTTTGATGCCTCATTTCCCAGACAACACCATATTTTAGATCGGGAGATCGAAGTACATTACCAGTAAGAGAATGAAAAACCCGACAATCACCATGATTCAAGACCATATGTGACTACAACACCTGAAAATCACCCTGATTAAGGACCATATGGCTACAACAAGTATGAATTGCTCTGGTAGAAAAAGATAACCCAATTAGACGGAACAAGAGCTCTGCCGGCCGATGATGGGCCACTAGGTGGCTCCCTGCCCCCTGCTTACTCACATTATCGGTCTTCTCCGCCACTTTGTAATTTTTTGAAACTTTCATATATTCCGTCATCATTATCCCGGGCAACAACACCACTGGAACGATTGTTTAGGTTACCATCATTTGCCGATAATTGAATAATTTAGTGGATCATTGGAGAACTGTTGAGCTGTGAATTTTGTCTGACTTACTAACTAAAGCAGTTCTTTGCGTCTATTTTTGTACCTAGAAGAGCAAGAAGTTGAGTTATTTTGTCGGCACTTTTACGGTTTTGCCTCCTCGTTTGATAGACAAAAGTTAAAAATTTTACATCTTATAAAGGTCTCGATAAAGATTGAAGTTAGTTGTCACACGCAACGCCAATCCTTGTTTATTCTTTTTTGCATAATTATGCCAAGCAATACGCCGAAAATCAAAAGCTCACTAAATCGTCCGTTATTCGAATATTCTACCAAGCCTACCAAAAATACCCTTCCTTCATCAAGTTCAAACTTCTTTTTATTACATTTTACAAAATTTTCATCTGCAGATCTACTCCAACTTGAATATTCGATTTTTAAACTCTTCAGCGATACATAGTGACAAATTGTTATAAAACTGATAGGCAGTCAAACATAGTGATAGAACGTTAAATTTGTGCAATGTTCATGTTCTTGTTCTCTGAAATCTGTAAAAAAAATCGATCGTGTCAGACTGCCCTGTCTCCTGTTCTCCATCAATCATCACATCTCGGCTACAGCTAGCCGTCAATTCTTATCAACTGTCCTCCATCTGTATTCTGTAGGAATCTCGGATACTCTTCGATCTCGTGTTTTTACAGTAGTACTTGGTATTGTGTTTTTACAGTTGTACATTGTATTGTGTTTTTACTGTAGTACACATGTATTGTGTTTTTACTGTAGTACACATGTATTGTGTTTTTACTGTAGTACATTGTATTGTGTTTTTACAGTAGTACATTGTATTGTGTTTTTACAGTAGTACATTGTATTGTGTTTTTACAGTAGTACATTGTATTGTGTTTTTACTGTAGTACATGGTATTGTTTTTTTACAGGAGTACATTGTATTGTGTTTTTACTGGAGTAAATTGTATTGTGTTTTTACTAGGAGTACATTGTATTGTGTTTTTACAGGAGTACATTGTATTGTGTTTTTACAGTTGTACATGGTATTGTCGTGAGTGTTCCTGCCGATCGCGCCACCTTGTTCACAGCAGTTGACAAAGCAAGGAATGACGGGTAAAGGGCAGGCTGAGTTGTTATCTTATTCGGAACGATTTAAGGAGAAAGTGAGGAGCAAGTGGGATACACAGAACGATTGTAAGTACTGCCTGGACGTTGTTGTTAGTTTTAGTTATTGGTGTGGATTTAGTGTTTTATCTCATCTATGTTTTGTTAGTACTTGTTGTCAGGTGACCTGGTTACAAGTTTTGGAGGATAAATCCTTAAAAATCGTGCTCTTCACTTTTGGTTATTCAGACCGGCCGATACAAAACATCCTTTTCTCTAATACTTAATGATCATTATTACATTATGTTTGTTTATCATGCATTCATAAAACTTGTTTGCCAATTTTTACAAATAACACGATTCAAAAGAATAATTCATTCACTGAGCCTCACTAATTGCTTTATTGAATTCGTGAATCCCTGCTTTAACGCATCTATAACTTTGTGTCTAATCTGTAGCCGTATTCCTGTAAAATTACTTATTTCCCGCCGTAGCAGCAACAAAAATATCCACGTGAATGAGTTGGTTAAAAATCTACTCACCGCGCTAGAACCATTCAATTTTCGTTCAGCAGTTGTTTAAAATTAGCAATAATATTTTCAATGTGCTTATTCATAAATCGACCTGCAATGTCACATCTCAAATTCGTCCCACGGTCATCCCTCCGGTCTCTACTTCAATTATAAAAAGCCACACAACAATAGGCAGTATGTGTCTATTGACTGAGTTTGTCCACAATACCATGCCTGACATGATAGTCATCACTGACCAAGTTTTCATACAGGGTTCCCGCATAAATGATCTGGTGAAGTAGGCCAACATTCCCAGAAACAATAGCACGTTCGAGGCGCTACATGAGCTTAAGTTGGACGACTCACGGTGGCTTATAGTCGCTCTGTAATGACGGCCATCTTGCCACCCGGGGAGTGCTTCATCCTGAGGCAGCATCTCTCAGATCGTGCTCATTTCATGCTCTGTCTTTCATTAATTTTCTTTGTACATTACATAATAACATATCCTGTGTAATTCGTCTTGTAAGATGTAGCATGTTAGATAATAACTAGTACTGTACGGTCTATCGCCGTACCATCATAAGTCCTGTTCATTCATCATTTTATTAGCCGCTGTTACGTTCACGTTCAGTTTCCCGGGAGACACGCTCCTGCTTGTGTCCTGCACTAACGTCAGCTAGAGGAAGACAGAGATAGATTCTCCGCAGTACCACCACCCGAACAATAGCATCGCCAACTTCCCCGACCAAACTGCAAGGCTGGAGTGACGGACTGGTTATCAATTAGCCCACGCTTGACACTTAATTACACTGCAATCTTGATTACCTATCCGTCCTGGGAGAATCCCTCACTTCCAACCTTGCTATCTGTTGTGTGCGTGTAGCTCGCTCCTCCCTTCTGGTGGGAATCCGGCAGTCTTCAGGCATGGGTTTGTGTTGTTCCAGACTGTTCTACCCTCCTAAAGTAGACTGCTCCCTCTTTGCCACCTCCTCCCTCAAACCTGGTGAGCACCAAGCCTGTGTTTTTATAGTCTTTGTTGTTTGGTTCAGTGCTGCTAGCCCCTTGTTGCACATAGTAGTTACAGGGTACAACTTCAACTAAAATGACGTGATATCTACTAGATCAACTTAATTCACATAATAGCTACTAGATCAACTAAAATGATGTGGTAGCTATTAGATCAACTAAATTCACATAATAGCTACTAGATCAACTAAAATGATTTGGTAGCTATTAGATCAACTAAATTCACATAATAGCTACTAGATCAACTAAAAGCACGTGATAGCTACTAGATTAATGTACCTAGTACCTAAACGTTCAACGTATCCAAAAGTAGGACAACTATCCTTCATATGGTATGATAACACTCGTACAGTTATTGACCTGATCTTAATCCTCATTATTTACCATGAAATGCGCAATTTTCGTTAAATTTCTGCCGCCACGCATGGTTTTGAAGCAATTATACATCATCAATCGAGGTCAGTTTTGGAAAAGAAGCAGATCTTTTAATCGTCTCTCCTTCTCGCCAATGTTTTGTTGTGGTTTGTTGATTTCTTGTTTAGTCGATAAAGAGAATGTTTTCTCGCATCCTACAGAATCACTTTTTGGACTGGACCAATAGTTGGACTAGCACTTGGACCAATGCGCCTTCTGATTCCTGTACGATAAATTCTAGATTTTTGATTTTTCCATATGGGATTATATATTTTGGATAAATAGTCTGTCGAAGAATACCTTTAAAATTAAAGATGAATCATGAAATATTCGTACAACGTACCAGAATAAGAGAATATGAAGCAAACAGATCACACTTGCACTTAAACAGATGGTGCCGGTTGTTAATATTTACTTGAGAAGTTCTACCCAACTTCTACCAGATTCCAATTCTCCCAACAACGTCAGTGTAATGATGAAAGTGGGAGTTGGTCATTTCAAACCAGGAACTATTATCACACCCTTATCGTAACGCCACGTCCCTTTATTTACGTTCTTCCCGTCACGCCACGTCTCTTTATTAACGTGCTCTATGACCAGTAATCCACCCTCGCATCGACAGATATGATCTGCATTACAAAAGCCCTCTTTTTTGGTATAAGTAGGCCTCAGAATAGCCAGTACAATTGTTTGGCATGTGCTGGTATGATACCTACACATCTTGTTGAATTGATGGCTATTCTGGAGTAGGTGTTTCCTCTCGTTCGCAGTTACAACTTCGCCATGTACTCTGACTCGGACCGTGTTTCAGTCGTCTATCACAACTGGCCGAGAGAGGCTAAGGATACTATCCTTTTCTGCAGCTTCTTTCTCGGTGGGTAAATCAGTATCACACCTACAAGTCAATTTAAAACACGTTTTAGCTAAATTCTCCTAACGACACTGGTTGCAATGGTTCTCGGTTCAAATAGAATTTCACAGATTTAAATGAAGCGGTAGTAACTAATAATGTAACGAACAGAATACATTACCGACCAAGGACAAACCCAACCAGATGGTTTAATTTCCTCCGCGGCGAATAATGCTCAGGAAACAGTGTACAGCCTTATGGCGCATTATGAACATAATTTAACCCGATCTACGCGTCTTTGTCGACAATTTTCTCTGTAAGCACGTCGATTTTAACTTTCTAAAGAATCCAAATAGTTTAATTTGCCTGCGTCCTGCTTGTTTATAATGCCTGTGCCATGGATGCTTGTCGGGTTGCCACACTAGCATACAATTGCGGTCTGTATAATACACAATGTTTGTTTGTGGCTGCAGAATTATTAATTATGGTCTGTCGTCCGAGGGCTGCACGTCCTCGTACGATCGTCAAAGAACCATGTTTCAGACGTGCTAAAACTGCTGACACGTACACCCGCCCGCAGCCCCTAAAAGGGACGTCGTTGATGTGAGGTTGACAATGCACTGTATTTACATGTCTGACTAAACCCGGGTTAGCTAGTGGTTACCAAGTTAGACTACTTTATATTTCTCATCGTCTAGTTCCCTATTCCCGAACTGCTTGATTTCCCTCTCCCACGCATTTTTAATCTTGAAATTGTAATATGTTTTTTTGCTTTCATCTGCATTTTACAACGTCACTTTTATTGTTCATTTCGTCAGTATTTTCACGTAATTTCTTTCCCAGACACAACTAATATCGAATCTATCGGCGCGGTGGTTTCACGTTGTTATTGCAATTAAATGTGTACTGTGCATCTATAAAAGTTGGATTTTTTATTGCTTTTTTCATTTTTGGCATTTCTGCATAGAGCTGAGGGCTCTGTACCTAGGACAAGCTCGTTTGGAAACCCCCTTTTTGACCATCATGCCTACCATGCCTGATTTTCTTACTAGTAAGTCGCGAACAATAAGCTTACTGACTAGTTACTATGACTGTGACACTGATCTCACTGGCTATTGAAAACATATTTTCCAAACATGTGCGAAAGCAAATTCACTAAAACCACGCGATAATGCTAAACCTCGGAGTGTAAATTTGAGCCAGAAAGAACTGCGCAACAATAAGCTACAATGAGGATAATAAGAAAGCTGATCCCTCCTCAAAGTAAAAGTAGTTTTATCTGGCTGGTATGCATTGCTACATATGCTATTGTTCTGAAACAATTTAAAACAAATACTCTAAACGACTATATCTGGTACTGGCAACAGTTGGAACGGTCAAGCTTTCTCTATTAATGTCGAGTATCTAACAATTTATTAAGATCTAATTGATAATCGTTGTCACTGTGGATTTCGGATTTCCTGGTAAACTACCAGACGAAAGTAGGCTGAATATACATGACAACACATGTTCAACTAACGTAGATCTCTTTGTTAGAAATTATCGGGGGAAAGTGTTGTTTTATTGATGATTTCTCAAGCATTTCTGGAATTGTCGATTAATGAAGTAACAATTTGATGTAGTTGACGTCGAGGTTTTTGTGATTTCAGAACCTCATTAGCTAAAGACTTGGCGCCACCCTTTAATCATGATAACTGACATGTCCATTTTCAGCTCCGAAGTGCCAGAACAACGAAAATGAAAATACGGAAGACAAAGTTAAACCTGATCCTCTCGACCCCAAAAATATCGCAAATAGCATACTTCGGTAGGTTCTGAGAATTGAATGTTTTTAGATGGAATGTTCGTCGTTTTTTCTGGTATCAAAATTATGATTTGTTTTTCTACTGTTCCACATAGAAAGTCTTCGCTATCCTTTTTCAGAGGTTCCATAAATACCTATGATTCAACTGTTATACCAAAAAACCGAACTATTCCGAATATTAATTTCCAAATTGACGAACTCCGCTCTAACTGAGTCTAATTTCCAGGTTAGAAGAGTTAAAGACCGCTACCTTAACCAAGTCTAAGATTCATGATCCAGAAGAGATATTGGAGCAGGCCCTGTCGATACTACGCCACACTGAGGGTATCATATCATCCATTAGAAGGTACACTTCTTCTCATTTAGAAACTTTCCCATTTTGTCGCCAAATCCATGTCGAACATGTTTTCACCGATTCTGTATGGCTATTGATTACGTGAAGCATTTCCTCTTATAGCGGTACGATTGAAGTCTGTAGACAGCCCTTTGGAAGCAAGTAAATATGATAGCTAACACCCCAACTTTTCTTGAAGCTGTTTTACGGCATTTTCAATAAACACACGCCTGTTCGTGAGCCAAGGATGAGAGACTTATCTTTGAACACTACATGCTGTTGAGTTATTATCATAATAATCGCCCGTCATGCTGGCACTTTACAAATATTCGCTTTCCTCGGACGATTACAGTACACCCATACCTGCATATTATTTTTTGACTTCTTGTCAAATTAAATGGACGATTTGAAGTCTGGACCTTCCTGTCGGTCATTCACCATTAATCACCATTTATCCATTATCGTCAACGCTTTTAGTTCTGGGGTTGAAAATTACTGCTGTCTGATTACCCTTAATGATTATCTGATAGCCAGTTGGCAAATATCAAGGCTGATTTTCAAATTCTAAATATGCATATTTTTATTCTCAGTAAAATGATACTTGGTGTTTGTCAATTAACGCTTTTGGCGGCTGAATTACTGTTAACAATTGAAAAAGGCAGGGTTTTGGATTCAATCGGAGGCCAAACTTGAAACCGATTCATGTATACATCATCCTAAAGATAGAGCTATTTATACTTCCTGTAATTGTATTGATATATGGCCGTATTCCATTACGGACAGTAAACGGTCCTAATTGGCATTGCTAACCGCGCGACTTCTCCGTCAATTAGTAAGAGCATGGTCGGGAGGTGCTGGCCGAGAGAGAAAATCTCCAGGGTAATTACCTCGGTGTATCTAGATCGCTCTTTATCCTCTTCCCTTCCACTCCAAGCCAGTCCGGTTTGTTACCACGTTCCGCTCGTACTGCCGTGATGATGAAACGTTCCCGGACATGTCCGGCCCTCATGTCCGATATCGGACTGTCCAAGAAGGCTAGAGAAGTCGTCCACCTTCCTCCTCGACCCAACATTCCTTGTCACGAGTAAGATATTTGCTGAATGTAGCGATTTTGCTGGCTCTCTAGTACTGGGACGTTCCGGTCAACACTTGACTAATTTACTTCATGGATCGTTAGTGTGTTCTGAGTGATTCCAAAGATTAGGAGTCATGTTGACAGATGTAGATGTGTTATACTAGACCAGCTATCCCCCGCTGGGGGTCCCACCTTGTTGCTTCACTGGCAAGAATTGATTTCATGTGCCCTCCTCGTGGTGTCACGTGATACCCTCCACCAATCGCCGACATCGCGCCTGACGCTGACAAATCCAATGAAATTTTCTACGCAAGCAGTTTACATCTCTTGTATGATTAATTAATATGAATAACATAAAACTTTAGTGCGGTGGATTGAGGAATCAGCAGAAAGAGTTTGCGTCTAGTAGAAGATTCCAATTTTTCAGTTGTTTACGACTTGATTTCCTTCCCTTAATCCAGTGGTAAACCCAGGGCCAGCGTCGGGATGGTGTCTGAAGATATTGAAGCTCAGACGATGATCTCTAGCGTGGAAGATACTCCCAAAGCCGTCAAGGTAAGAATTCCGAGGGAATGCTAACTATTTACCCCTCGCCTCATTGTAGAAGTGGGTGAATTTTAGCACCCTTATCTACAATTTAACCAGTCGCAGCATTTTGCCCATTCTGCGACGTGAATCTGACATAGTCTCAATAGTCGACTCCACTGGATCACAAGTAGACGCTATAAACCGATATCAGCTCTGATATTTGATCAATTTTAACGTGATGAACGCCGTGGCTGGACGCTAATTTCCTAACCACTGTGCTGATCAGTATCAGCGCGCTTCATCCCTGCAACATGCACAACTCAACATCTTAACGGCGTCAAAACCTCACAAAGTTTTCTCTATCAAATTAAAAATGTGCACGCAGCGATTTAGGCGGGGTACTTACTTCTATACCGTCAGTATTTAACCTTTGCGCTAAGTTTCCTAGTCATGGGATCGAGCACCGACTTTGAGGTGACTGCGGAACTAACGGGCTATTCCCAGGAATGGCTGGCCGCTACTTTCACCAAACAAATATTCGGGAGGAGGCAGACCGTAGAGCCGCCCAAGTTCCGGAGCATAGTTCAGGCGGTGAGGGCCAGCATGTACGTCGACAAGATTACCAGGAAGACTTCTCAAGCTCCTGTTGATATCTCTCCTGCTTCACAAATGCTCCAGGTCTACTTTCAGATTTATCCCAGTTATTAGAATACTTTTACATTGCTCTTTGTCATTGTGTTGTACAGCGGTTATTTGCAATACTTATGTTGGTAGATTCTCGTAAGTCTACTAGTTCTAAGACAAAGCCATACGAAGAAATAAACCAGTGTTCATAGTTTCTACCAATAACGTTTTAGGCAATGTCTCCAGAACTATGTCTGACGACTCTAATTCGTTTAGGAGGAGTTAAACAACTGGGATATTGATGTGTTCAAGTACGACTGTTTGACCACTAACAAACCGTTTCGCGGATTGTTTGCGGAGGTGTTACGCAGATACGGACTTATCAAGCGATTTAAGGTGAGAAACACTTGAGAGAAGCTGGAAATGTACAGAAACATGGTTCTATCATGTTTTTGACGTTTTGTACAATTTACATTTGATGCATCTTATAGTTATTCAAGGATATGAAACATTTCTTAGGTTAACCTAAAGGAATTTAACAGATTCTCAGATTATGTGTTGACTACTTTTAGTACTACTCGGATCCGATTCCATGAAAAGGTGACGATTACTCCTATCTCCACGACTAAGTCGGTGCAAGTTTGCTCCAATACCCGTCACTTTAACACTATTCACTAAAACTGACTCCGCAGATCAATCTGAACTACCTGGAAAACTACTGTGCCCTGGTTGAAAGCGGCTACAATCTCCACGGCAACCCTTACCACAACGCAATACACGGAGCTGATGTCTTGATAACCACACATAACCTGATATCCTCCACCGGCTTTGCTGCCTGGATGACAGACATTGAGATTCTAGCGCTGCTCTTCTCTGCTATGATTCACGATGTGGAACACACCGGAACTACCAACAACTTCCATATTTGTACCAGGTAGGAAATATTGAGGAGAGTCCAAACACTGGCAGTTTTGAGCTGAGTAGATCATAACTTAATTCACTCTGTAGGGTCCTTTGTATCAATATTATGTTGAAGTAAAGCTTGAGTAATTCTGGACACGGCTGGTTACATGGAGAATTGGAAACATTTAAATCAAAGTTAGAACACCTGCTATAGCCAGATAGATCTACTTCGCACCCTCTCTCTTTTCCTTCTCCAATGCTAATCCTTCACTTTCTATCCCCAGTGCTAGACTTCACACTGGTACACGGTTTATTGCTTTACCACCTGACCGTGTAAAACCTCTCAAAACATTTCCGTTTCAGTTCCCCCCTCACCATCATGTACAACGATAGATCAGTCCTGGAGAACCACCACATCAGTACAGCCTACAGGTACCTGGATCAGCAGGACTCAAACCCTTTCGATAAACTGTCGAAGGATGATTTTAGGTTGGTGTAAATATTTCCTTTCCTGATAAGTGTGAAATCGGAAGAATTGTATCGAATTATGGACGGTAGGATTGAGAAATTCATTAAGTCTAGAAGGTTGGATATGAAAGATTGAATGAGTTAAATCAAACACAATGATTCCAGGGAAATGCGAGGAATAGCAGTTGAGGCAGTTCTAGGGACAGACATGAGTGCTCACTTCACTCAAATAAAGAACATGCAGAACGCCCTCTTCAACCCTTCCACGTAAGTACAACTCTACGTGAACATTTCTGAAATATTTTCATGTTCGCGTGTGCAGGAATGCTATCGATTTGATTTTCTCCTATTTCTCAGCATTTTTGTTGCTTTTTATCCACTTCCATGTTTCATTTTCATGATTGAGAAATGAACATGCTAACCCTATGCTATTGCAGCTATTCTACAAGTCGAAACTTCAGCAAAAGCTATTTGATTTTGTTTTATTTAACCGTTCAAGGTGATTTGGCACTCTATCGCATAATTGCAACTAAAAGAATAGCTAGTCTACTTTGACATAGCTTAAGTCCAAGAGAGAAAGTTCAATTATGCTATAGTGTGCCGAATCACCTTAACACCTGAGCTTGTTCTAAAGCACCAAGTTAGCTGGGATTTTAGCGTTTGCTAACTAAATTTTAATCTGGTTTGTTGGGGGCTGCTTGAAGGTATGAATATGAGCTTGGTAAGATTTCACCCCAAAGCACCTTTTCCTTATGCTTGGCATTTTGACATTTTGTTTGCACTTCACATGGTATTGAGCCTTGCTTCCTTAGGGTTTTGTATTTCTAAGCCTTTGCCTTTATTCCATAAGTTTTAGTGTCCAGGTGCTGTTGACAATTTCAGACAAATTGATGTTCTATTCTACTCCAGTCTCCACATCTGTTTATGTTATGATTTCAGGTTCTAAGATTGCGCATGTTGAGAATGTTAGGTTTTTATTTTAGCGAGATCTGGAACTTCACCTTGAAGTTTAATCAATGATTGATTTTCTTTTAGTTGATTAACGTTTGTCTCCATGTATTCCAGCTCCACGTAATAGAAATTCGTTTACTTGTTCTCATTTCGATATCCTTATTTTCGATTGAGATAGATGTTTGCTTCATGTTGGCTGGTTTACCAACCTTACACAGGCATATGTTGTGTTTGAACTCTGTGTGCTAAACTTGTTTTCCATTTTATCTCCTCAGTAAGTAATAAACGTCAAATATTAAACATCAAATTTATGGCTTCTGCTTTGTCTGATTTGTCACAGTTGCCAGTAGGCAGTTGCTCATTACCATTATCCCATGCTTAAGACAAAGGTTTCTCCAAAAAGCGAACATACCACGAAATCGTAGATAACCATTCTATCATCGCCGTTGTAGTAGGTATTTACTTTTAGTTCAAATTCGTTTCAGCGATTTTAAATCATCGCATATATTATTCCAATTTAGCAATTCCCGTTCAAGAGGTGCAATAATCAGCAACTTTTATAAATTATTTTTGGTAAACTATAACTAATCAGAAAACCTATGATACACAAATTTGTAATATCATGCGTTTTTGCTGCCTATTGTATAGCAAAATTGATCCTAAGTAAACACTCTACAAGTAACCTAAAGTTTTCAATAAATGTATTGGTATCTGTTGTGTATCATTCAATTAACACCGAGTTTGTAATTATCGTGCTGTCCAGGGATTGGTTCATGTTGAGCATCTTAAATGTTTAGACTGTGCCATCTTTTGTTTCTTGGTTTTTTCATCTACAAGTATCATTCAAGGATCTCATTCGCAATGTTAAATTCGCTGGTTTACTGTTCTAAAGCAGAATTAAAAACTTTGTGTGTTGCACAGTTTATACATTGCCTTCTCCATCAGACTTTTTGCTCATTGACCTCTGGATGTCCAAGTTTGATATTCTACCCGTGATTTGTACAGCTCTGCTTCTGCTGTCGGCTTCTCTGTGTGTCATTGCTCGGTTAGAAAATAAATATCCCAGCTAACACCTGCTTTTTAAGAACAACGAAGGACATTGCTGCCTTCTTCAGCGTCAACAGAAACACCGCCATGACCCTGATCTTGCATTGTGCCGACATTTCACATCCCACAAAAACCTGGGATCTTCACAAAAAGTGGACCGATAACCTCATGGAGGAATTCTTTTGTCAGGTTTCCTTTTTTTTCTCACCAACTTGTTTTCCTTGTTTTGAAAATCTTTAATCTTAAATCTAGTTCACGGCTATAACTTTTTCATTCTGCGCTTTTAGCTTCAATTAATCTATACAATCTAGTTCTATATACATCAACATTACCAATTAATCGATACAATCTAGTTCTATACACATCAACATTACCAACTACTTTGGCTCACCTCAACTCTAACTCAGGGTGATAAAGAAACTGATCTAGGACTTCCCAACTCCCCTCTCTGCAACCGTGCTGAAACTCTGGTCCCGGAATCTCAAGTCGGTTTTATCGACTTTATCATCGTACCCAGCATGAATCTACTGGGGGATATGTTTGATGCGCTACTTCTTGTACAAAACGAAGAAGCAACCGCTACAGGAAATAAACCGGTATGTCATATGTCACGTGATGTCTCACATTTTCCACCTTTCCTGGTTTGGACCGTGATGCCTGTTTTCAGTACTTAGTGTACTGCCGAAGCCAAAGAACAATGTTATTGTATTCGTGACATAAAGATAGTTCATTAACTTTGCAGAGCAATTACAAGAAAGTTGAACGTCCGTGGGACAGTCGGCTTGTCGAAAACAGAAAACGATGGAAAGAACTTGTAACTCCTAAAGGTGATTTCTGGACGAATAACCGAACGACAAGAACTTCTGACATGTGACTACCGAATTTTACTGACAACTGACTCACTGTAAAATTAAGGCGCCATTGTTATCGTTTAACTTTTTCTTTGTACTAATAAATTACCTTTTAAAGTCAAAGAAGGTAAAGAAGGTAAAGAAGAAATATTTCTACCGACTATCCGTCCGATTGATATTATGAGGAGGCGTACTTATTTTACAGCTCGAAATATTACTTCCTGTAACTTCATGGAACTTTTTTCATCAAGAACAAAATTTAAAAAACAGCTATTTACACAAAACTAACAGTAGCTACTAATTGCAGAAGTTTTACACAAAACTAACAGTAGCTACTAATTGCAGTAGTTTTACACAAAACAAACAGTAGTCACTAATTGCAGAAGTTTTACACAAAACTAACATTAGCTACTAATTGCAGAAGAGACGCCGGCAAAGCCTGCTGTTAACGGCAGAATCTCGGAAAAAGAGGAGGAAGAAGAAAAAGAAGAAGATTCCAATACACCAAAACAACGAAACAGTACGACGGAACAGCCTAATTCTCGGCGAAACAGCAAATCTTCCTCTCAGCAACGCGATCAGACAGAGCAACCACCATCGCTGAACGGTAGCGCGAAAATATCGGCGGACTCAAACGATTCAAAAACAGACGCTCCTCCGGTAGGAAAGTCCTCGGCTGGAGCTGCTCCTTGATCTTTACTGCGAGGTTTTACATCTTGTTATCGTTCCGTTCATTGACAGAGATTTTGTTGAGTCAACACTTCAGAGAATGAGAAGATATGTGAGAATGATATTGTGTACATGAAAAATAAGAACTTGATGGACATTCGCTTTGTTACTTATTTTGTGTATATTTTATAGAAACAATTTGTACCAAATGTACAATAGTTTACAGCGCCGAGGCAGCTTGCATCATTTGATTGATTTTTAACTGCATTAAAAGTGGAGGATAACTACCATATTTTAAATTTTAATTTTACGTTATAACTATAAGACATAAATTGGGTTGCATATAATGCGTTTATTGTCTCGAAATATAGCCGAAACATGCTATTGCTAAAGGTCAGTAAAATCTAATCAATTTTTAATTTGATACCAGTTTTTTTCTGGCGATCCCTTCAAATCCATAAGTTTACAATTTCCGTCAAAGAATTGCTAAAAGTTAATGGCAGTAGAAGTCGTAAATTGTGAAGTTTAACTTTTTCTATAAGCCCTGAATCTACATTTGGATTTGATTAACTTTAACCTAAGACATAAGAATAAACATCTTTGAAGAAAAAATTTTAGATTCTAATGTCTAAAATCTGGTTGTCAGTTTAGTAGAGTATCAGTATGTCGTAGTCAAACTTTAGTTTTTGTCATTTGATTTTGAAAAACTGAAATCTTCAATCAGTGCACTACTCTAGTCCCTCAGTCTAGAATCTAGATTAGATCGTCTGTTCGTTTAGATTTGATGCTATGGTTCATTGCGATTTTGTACATACTTATTGTA
This sequence comes from Mnemiopsis leidyi, assembly GCA_000226015.1. Taxonomy (NCBI): domain Eukaryota; kingdom Metazoa; phylum Ctenophora; class Tentaculata; order Lobata; family Bolinopsidae; genus Mnemiopsis; species Mnemiopsis leidyi. The sequence continues at coordinate 248,520 of JH154128.1, read as the reverse complement.
AGCCGATAAAAATATAATTGTAATTTTTACTTACAAGTACAGAGAGGAGGAAGTTTGAGTTTTACAGTTTTGTCTTGGATTGGCTTCTTAGAGTTAGAATTGTAACTAATGTACCTGTGAGACCATTGATATTTATTACATGATGATGAATACAACAAATATGCAATGTAATATCTATGACAATTTTGTACCAAGAACTTTGTGCTTATCTAAAAAATAGTTTCAGTTGTTTTTTGGGAGGGATCACGAAACGCGTTTTAATTTTATCCATTATCACCTTGCTTGACTGGGGACCTTAAGCAAGGTGTTACCGTCCGCTGCGCACTGCGCAGCTCTCTTTACGGTCCTCTCCATACTACATACTACTAGAGCTGTCCCCAGGCAAGACAAGGCACGCGCAGGGCGAACTATAGGGCTATTTTGGCTTTTCACTTGACCGTGACGAGATGTCAGACTCAGATGATATCCGTCTAACGTTCTAACGCGCGACTCGGGCAACACCTCGACAACTTTCAACTTTTCACCTAACTACTACCAGGTGCTTACGCACGCTGTCGCTAAATCTTCTGTCTTCACATGACCATGGACCAGGTGCTTACGCTGCGCGGTGGCTGCTTGTCAGACTGCAGACATTGTAGGTTGATAACCTACTGTCGCGGCCATCACGCGCTGTCACGCATTTCTGGCCTGGCGAATTTCGAAGAAATTCTAGACGCGCATCGCCCGTTGATGCAGACATTGCCTGACCTGCTGCCGCCCCGTAGGCAATTGAAATTTAATTTGAATTGAAAATAGGCCGCAACTTAGGTAAGCGGCTGCTATGTCAATACTCAATGGGCGATGCGCGTTTAGAATTATTTGGAATGTATGTGATATGTCGCATTAGCCCTTACTGTCTTTTTACGATGACTGTTGTCAGACGTTGCCTAAACTGCTGCAGCGAAGCTGCCGCCCCGTTGAAAATTTGAAAATTGAAAATGGGCCGCAACGCAAGGCAAAAAGATTGAGGTTTTGACGAAATGATATCCAAAATGTTAAAACTCTGCTCTCCTCGCCAGGAGAGCAGCAAACTGCGAGCCGCGCGCGGGTCGGTTGTCTGACTTCATCCGACCCTCATTCGAAGCGATAGGAATAAAATGACAGGAGGGTGCGCGCTGCCGTACAAGCGGGTCGGGTAACACCTCGACAAGTCCACCCTTATTGTTTGCGCAATGCTTGCACAAGTGGATATACTTGTTTAGTAAAAATTCCCTGTTGACGAGATTATATCCGTCTACCGTTTTAACGAAACTTTAAGCCTTAGCTGCGTGAGTCGGGTATCACCGCGACAAATTCCCTGTCACCTCTGGTGGGGCGCAAGATCTTGCTCTGGTTAAACCAAGCTAAACCAGTACTGAGTATAACTCATATGTGTGTGCGCGTGGCTTCATCATTTGTCATTCAAATTCAAACAGGTCGCCAGCTTGCTGTAAAGTGTGAGTGAGCATGGAGCAGACAACCTGTCAGATTGTCCGAATTTGGAGCCGCGCGCACACATACGGCTGCGAAACGCGCAAAAAGGCTTTGGTTTTTTATAACCAGAGTTCTTTTGCGCGCATCGGCATCGGTCCGCGCCAGAGTGCAGTAACGCTGCGAGCCGCGCCGCGCGCGAGTCGGATAACACATCGACAATAAAAATTGGAAAACAGTCGGCTCTGTCTCAAAACATTATATTTTGTATGCTTTCGAAACATGATTAAACTGAATCTGGGCTGATTCATTTTACATTTTTTGTTTCCATAAGCCCACTCTCCAACCCACTTATTGTTATAGTAATAACCCACTTATAATACTTTTAAGCAGTAATGAGTAAAAAATATAAAGTGATCTGCTTTAAACAGATAACTTTGTGTATTGTTTTATAGTTTTACAGTTAATACGTCTATGTGTATAAATTGAATTTTCATAATTTGTAACCTTCAATTCAATTGTTTTTAAAGGATTATTTATATGGGGAAATTGCTGTATTGATATGAAAGAATATAGATGATAGTGTAGAATTTTGAGTAATTAAGACAGACAAACATCTTTTTTGTTTTTGTTCGCTGTTTGTCTATCATATGGGTGACGCTTATCAATTTAACTTTGGGAATAAATGTTTCTTAGTCTGTAAACCCATGCATACCGCTCTGTAATTCTGTAAACCCTTGTGGGCAACATTCCATCAACAAATGGTACATAGTGTCGTATTTTCAGGGAGTTTACATACCACAGTGAAAATGTTCACCGACAAGTAAGATAGCACAGCATGACTCTAACTTATTAAAACTTACTTTGGTTGCAACCTAGATAATTACTGTTATTTACTAGTAAGCCACACTCAACTGTGACACTGAATATTGATGTAACTTGTAAGTTATATTTTATGTGAGCCGTGTTTATACCATTATACGACTCACCATTTAGAGATGTTTAAATACAAAACCAAAGCATCAGGGATATGTGGATACTTTTGGGAAATTTCTAATTAAGTTATATATCGAGTAGGTGTTGATTATTTGGAGAACAAGAGGAAGCACAAAAGCTTTCAAAACGATAATCCTTTTGTAGCCAAAAAGAAATTTGTTATAACATCAATTAGATATATTAGCGTTAATTGGACACATTTTTATAAATGTTATAATTTGTATGATATTTTGAGCGGTCACAAAGCAATTTTACACATAGTGCAGTGCGCGCCACCGTTACCATGTCGACGTCACAAGTTGCCTCCGCAAAGTTTTTCTACGCTGAATATATATTTGCGAGTTCATTACCGTTGCGCGGCGTACGTATCACTATCAAAGTATTACTCCGAAGTATTATGTCAATTTGAGATTCAATTCTAATGCTTATCTGACTTGTCTATGGTTTTAAGTTTATGCACCAATTATTTCAATCTTAAATATGCGAAATTACGATAATATTAATAGATTATGTGACACAATATGGCGACACGCAAATTTAACAGTGTAGCGTTATCCTAATAAACGCATCGCAATAGACCGTTTGAATCAGCTATCGTAATTACTCCACGAATCGCATACCTCATAAATCGTCTGCACATGATTTCACTTTCATTATCAACATGAGTTATGTTTGACTAGATGTAATGCGAGAGCCGCGTATCAGCCACTGCAACATGCAAGCTAATGACACTGAAACTTAACTTCCGACAAAATTCAATTTAAAAATAGACCTAGTCAAACTATTTGACTGCACCGTCAAAATTATCCACATCCGTTGTTTTTAATAGCTAAAATTTCACGGCCGGTTATAAGTTTTCAAAACCGAAAACTAGTATGTATCAACAGCAGCCATTATCATCAGACAATCTCAGTAAACTATAGGTAATTATATAATATTAAATATAGGTAAAATTCAACTAATCTTTGTTACCAATGTAGAAGAAGGAGGAAATGT
>JH154128.1:206806-239808 GCA_000226015.1 Mnemiopsis leidyi | reverse complement strand
TTAACATAATGACATCATCACAGTCAGAACCCCCCCACTTCATGTCAAAAAAATTGATTTTTGGTCTTTAAATTTGCAGTCATTTTTGAAATTTTTTATACTATTTCAGTGAAAACACAGTGTTTCACCAGATTTCTGAATCAGAGTTTTTACCTAAAAGTTTTCCTTCTGATATTGTAAAATTCTGATAATAATTTTCAAAAGAAATCAAAAAATTTCAAAAAAGTCCTATAAATCCTAAAAATTTTTGATTACATCATCATTAGCCAAACCCCCCCCCTTGTCATCAATTATCATCATTTGGAAACCCCCTCCCCCCTAGGTGATGACGTCACATGTGAACGACCCCTAATTGTGACCATAAACATTTCTGGGTTTGTGCATGTTTGCGATGTTTTGCAGGTCACATGATCTGTCGTGTCTGAGCTTTCTGGTGTTTTTTAAAGGCTTTTTTTCGTGTGATCCATAATTGAAACACTGTTGGAGTCGTACTCGTTCAGTGTCTGGGGGAGTTCCTGAATTTTGGTAAGTGCTTTAGTTTGTTAAAAGAATTTTTTTATGTTTTAATGGTTATCCTAATTTTTGTGTTGTTTCTTAGATATCTAAATTTGAAAGAGCTTTGTCCAAAAGTGTCTTGTATAATTTTAGAAAAGGCAACACAGTTTGTGAGGATGTGTATAGCGACAGTAGGTTATCAACCTACAAACTAAATCTAATTCTGAAGTTTGATTATGTTTGTGCAGCAGCGCGCACCCTCCTGACATTTTATTGTTGCTCCAGGGATTGTCAGACACGAAAAAGATTATGTGAGTGCTTTGCTCTAACCAGAGCCCTTATGCGTGTGGCGCAAGCACCTGGTAAGGTGAAGCCCGTACATTCGCATGCAGGGCTCAAATGTGGACAAGTTGCCAGCTTGCTCACAGTGTACAAGGCTAGGCAACTAGAAGGGGTGTCCTTCCCAATTTTGCCTAAAGCTCGCACAGGGATATCCATGTATCTTAATCAAGTTGTATCCAAGCTCACCAACCTTTCCATGATTTAGCTTTGTATACAGAGTGCATCCTCTCAAATGTCTAGCCTCTTTTATGTCTTTCACCGTGGGGCTTGTTACAGAAGCCACCACCTTCCTAGTGAGATAGTGGCTCTCTCCAAAGTTGAACCAATCGCATACCAACATGATGGGGTACCTTATAATAGGCTTAAGTATCAAGCTCTATAAAACGACAATTATGGCAGTGAGTGACAATGATAATGTTGCTGTTTGGCCCTTGACGGTTTTACTCAAAAGATAACACTGGGCTCCTTTTTAGTTCTTTGCTGGTAGAGTGAAGGCAAATTTAATTTGAAATGATGACATCATTTAAATATGTTTCATAACTGATCTCTATTTGAATAACTTTCATTTCTTCACATGTGTCAATATCTCATTTATTGAAATCAATCCTTTTCATCATTGATACCTATTGGACAATATGTAGTATATAAATGATGATAGAAATTTGTAACCTTCCGATTTATTTCAGGTATGCTGACCCCAAAATTTAGTCTAACACAAACTGAACAGTTTGTTATTGCAACACTACATGTTCCTCATGTCAAGATATCAGAATCAGAAATGTTCATTGAAGGAACTGAATTTAAATTCTATCTTAAGCCATACTATCTTCGTCTAAATTTTAGCAATGAAATCATAGAGGATGGTTCAGAACATGCACAGTATGACATAGAAAAAGGTGATATCATCGTTCATATACCAAAAAAGAATTCTGGAGAGAATTTTACCGATCTTACCATGATAAACAAGCTCCTTGCACCCAAACAAAAACTTTGTAATCCTAAAATTGAAGTAGTTGGCTCTTGCAATGATACCCCTGTTGAATCAACACAGCTTTTACCTGAAGATTTCTCTTGGGAATGGAACCAAGAATATCCTGCAGAAAACTCATGTCTTGATCATGTAGTTTACGGTTTTTGTAATAAATATAAAAACTACTATGGGTCATTTGTTAACGAGTTTCCAGAATTACTTGATTTGCCTATGCCTGATCAAACACCACTATCAAACAGAAAAGCACTTCTTGAATTGAACTTAATGGAGAGCTTCGACATGGAACATTACTTATCAGACTACATGGACATGAATGAATTTGTTGGTGATGTCATTCATTATCAACCCAGGTACGTAAGCAATCCAGCTCAGTTTTCCTGCGTAGAAGATGAACAGCAATTACTCTGTCAACTGCCTCATTTTCAGGTCCATATTGAGAAATCTGAATTACGAAGAACTTTAGTTGGTCTGGTGGATATCCTGTTTGCATTCGTTTTTGACCATTTAACTAACTGTGGTGAAATATCAGTTGAATCACCATGGAACATATGCAAGATCAGCTCACAACTTTCTTGGCTGTACACTCCCTCCTCACTTAAAGAATGCTTATTGTTGAATTTTTCTAGGGCACTGACTTTTCCCCTTTACCGACACTTTGACTTTTGTTCCAGAGTATTTGAGGACCTAAAGTTCATTGTGTCCAAGGGCAAACCTCTGATTTTAAAATGCTTGTTGGGTGTATATGATGTTTTGAGAAAGCATGAATTTTACTATCTCCATAATAATGTTTTTCTGAAGGATTACTGTTTATGGATCCAAACTGTTGATGACAGATATTTGAAAAAGTTGAATGATGCCTTGAACAACTTGCCAGCCATTACAAAGTCTGACTTACCATATCCACTTGAGGAATTTGAAGCTTTTTTGGACACAAATGCTGCAGAAAGTTCAGAAGAATCTGAATCATCTTATTCTACAGAATCATCTGACAGTGGTTCTGATTTATCAGATGAAGAGTCAGAGTACACTTCAAGCTCTGAAGATGTGCCAAACAATGAGTGTTTTGACAAGTCGTTGTATGACGAAAATAAGGATATCAATATGTCTTGTTTAAGTGCAGCTTTGGAAGACATTTCTTTTGTCAAGGAACCGGAAAATGTGGACAATGCTTCTCAACCATTGATAGAAGAAATTAATTGAAAAATATGATATAAGTTTTCAATTCTGCATGTTTTTACCCATCACCGGATTATTCTATTTGAGATAAACTTTCATTTTAAATAGGCCACTCCCCACAATCATTTGGTGTCCATATCATTGAAATTAAAGAATATTTTGATTTTAGATTTCTCTTAAAATTGGATCAATTTTATTTCAAGTATTTATTTTGTTTTATCGAATTTATTACATTCTCCGTTTGCTTTGCAGTTTATGAATAACGATGTTGTGATCACTGAAAGATCACTAACAGTAAGGTGAAGTTTCAATAATTTAATCATTGTCTATGATAGCTACAAATAAGTATTCCGAAAACATGCTTGGCTCCTCTAAATTTTCTCTATCGTTTCATCAGAATGGACTGCCAAGATGATTCAACATTAAATGCTGATGTTGCTTGGAAACAACTTGTCGCCTATCTGTCCCCTCCAAACGTAATAACACCAGAGATAAAATCAAGATGTAAAGAACTCATTGAAGTCCTTGAAAATTTCGGGTACCCTGTAAGGAGATGTATTGGCAGTTGGTTTCGGGTTAAATTTAAACATTATTTCAAATCAAATGTCCTACCTGAAGTTATGACTGTTCTTGATGTTTACGCAGACTATGAAGCATTTGAGAAGATTACAGTGCTCCTCGGTAAGGGTATTTTGAAGTTTCTTCTGTCTTTTTATCTTGTAGAGGAGACAGACTCGACATTCCAGAAAAAAGATGTTTACATGGACTTCACTACCATCTTGATGGAAATTGAAGAAGTTAAGAAGTTGTTCTCGATGTGTTGCATCAATTTCTATAAGCGTGGTTTTGATTGCTATGATAATCTTGCCCAGGACCTTGATTGTCTTCCAACTGAACACTCAGACGAACTAAAAAACTTTGACATTATCAACCGCTATCTGTGTTGCTTGTACCTGTTTGAAGAGGTAGTTTATGACGCTGTACTTCATGTTCTCAACTCACAGATCCGACTGTTTATCAATGATAATTTTGCTGGCTGCTCCCATGACACTAGCATCATAGGTCCAGTTATGTCATGGCTAAATTCTTCTGTTATAACCTTCATTCAGTTCATAACTCAACATCAGCTTGTGCCTCCAAATATGGAAATATGGAAGAAGCGGCTCAAATTTTTCTGCTATAAAACGATCGCTACTGTCCGAATAAACGACTTATTTGAAATAATGGTTGACTATCCTGAGTCCCATGCGGCTGTGTTGGATATAAAGAAATGTATTGGCCACGTCCAGTGCAGTACATACCTCGTCAAAACCGTCCAGGACATGTTTAAAGAGCGACTCCTTCATCCCGGTGCCAACACAGAGGACATCATCACGCAGTATTCATCAGCAATCAAGGTACTGAGGTTCCTTGACCCGTCCGGGGCTATATTGGAGAAGGTTTGTTCCCCGCTCAGATCGTACCTGAAGAACAGGGACGACACAATCAGATGTATCCTGAACTCTTTGATGAGTGAGGAGGAAAACGAACTGACAAGAGAACTCAGTTCAACTACTGGTACACTTTTTAATAGTAATGAAGATAGTGACTTAGAGAATGACGACTGGGAAAAGTGGAAACCTCAGTCTAAGGACATGCCCACTGATTTAAAGTCAAAAGCGTCCAAATCCGCAGACATTATATCAACCCTGTGCAGTATCTACGGCAGTGCATCAGTATTTGTTAAAGAGTATAGGAGTCTGATTGCTGAAAAACTTCTGACAACATCAAACTACGACGTCAGTCTTGAAATGAGGAGCATGGAATTACTGAAGGTTGGCTTTGGAGAAGACATGTCTCAGTGTCAGATAATGCTGCAGGATGTTGTAGATTCCAAGCGTACTCACGCCAATATAATAAACAAAGTTAAGCAAGAATGTCCGTTTGAAATTAGCACACTTATTATTTCTCACGTGTTCTGGCCGAATCTACGGAAGGAAGAGGTAAACATTTACAAACCCCTCCAAGATTATCTATCGGGAGAGTACCAGACTGCGTACTCAGAATTAAAAAGATCCCGAACTTTAGAATGGAATTTGAATTTAGGTTTTGTTGAACTTGACCTTGAGTATGAGGGACGTACCCTGTCCTTCACTGTATCACCAGTCCAAGCAACCATTATTCTCTGTTTCGAAAAGAGTGAGAAATGTCACGCCGACACGATATCCAACACAATCGGGCTGTCATTGAGTCAAACACGGAAAAAACTCGCCTTTTGGGTTACAAACGGAGTCCTGAAAGAGACATCAAAGGACATGTACGAGCTGGAGAAGGAGGTGAAGGAAACACAGCAGGTTGTTGTGGAGGAGATGGACAGTGCCATGGTGAAAATCGAGCAGGTCAGGGAGGAGGAGTTGGAGGGCTTCACTAACTTCGTTATAGGACTGATAAACCAGTCTGGGCAGGTTAGATCATTTACTTCTTGTTGTAAGGAACTACGCAATATCTTTCTTGATACAGTGGTTTATACAATATCTTTCCTGCATTTTTATGCGAAAATTAATTTTGATTAAAGTGTACTGCCTTTCTAAAGATTAAAATAACGACACGCTAGATATAACTTATAGACAACTTGCTTCGCTATGACAGTACCACTCCTCCCCCTCAGATCACGGTAGAGCGGGTACACAAGCTGCTCTCCCTGCTTCTGTCTGACTCCCCGGCCGGGCAGCTCACTCCCGAGGAAGTGAAAACGTTTCTAGAGAAGAAGGTCAAACAGAAACTCTTGTCATTCACTGGTGGTGTATATAAGAAACCTAAATGACTTGATCTGAGGTGTTTTAAATCTGGTATCCTCTTATGGATAATCAAATTCTTGTGAATTGTTGCTGACGAACTTATTTATATTTTATTGATTATATTATAATATTATTCTGTTATGCTGTCTCCCGCTAACTTATTATTCAATAGTTTTTGTTACAAATATATAGATGTCAGCAAACGCGTAACTTTCAAACTAAGAAATCAGATATTTCTGTGTGCAACTGTTCACTTACTTTCCCATACTGTGTCATTACATAATGCTTTAAATGAGAGCACATGATATTCTGAATGCGTACAACATTATTGGCCTATGCTACAATATGTATAACAATATATTTGGCCATTTCTACACGTAAATTTTATACGTAACTCTCCGTTATTTTATACGTAACTCTTGTTGAAGGATGTAGTAAATTTCTCCGTTCCCACTTTGATGTTGCGATTTCATGGATCCGGCCAGTGTGTTAGCTTCTGGGGAGCTGCTTAAATGGACCAACTATGTCCTTGGTTGGCAGGTATTATATATTTTCTTGCCTTCTGAAGTTCTTACTTCTTTTTCGTAATTAATCAGTTGATTTTTCTGTCTTCCCTCATTAATGGCTTATCATATTGTCCATTGAGAATACATTGGTTTTCAAGTTTCATACTGGGGGCTGCATGACGTCATACCATCGATATCAGATATTTAAGACCCAAATATGTAACAATTGTGTAACACTTCATTGCAGATCCGGTACTTCAAGCTGACCCGTGACGGCTACATAAGCTACAGTGTTTCAAAAGAAGATAATAATGGCACTAAGGGATCTATCAAGATAGATAAAATGATTTTACAGGTAACCCTCTTGTCGCTTACAGAAAGGTCTTGCAACTATGTATTTAGTGAAATGTGACTTGTAAATTGTAATACAAGGATGGACCAATGGACCATTAGCTGACTTCATTGGAGCCACATGATATTCAACAATCGTCCATTTAATAATAAGATTTCAAATATCGCAACACAAATTCACGTAACACAATTGACTTTAAATAACCCCACAGTTACTCAAACACTCAGAAGTAACTTTAAGCAACCCCACAGTTACACAAACACTCGGAAGTAACTTTAAGTAACCCGACAGTTACACAAACACTCGGAAGTAACTTTAAGTAACTCCACAGTTACACAAACACTCGGAAGTAACTTTAAGTAACCCCACAGTTACACAAACACTCTGAAGTAACTTTAAGTAACCCCACAGTTACACAAACACTCGGAAGTGAGGTTCGACATCGTGACGCCGACAGTCACGTGGTATTTACGAGCTCACACCCCTGAAGACAGAGACACTTGGACCGGCATCATAGCTAAACACAGGGTAAGTTCCTTTAGTTTTTTGTGGGCTTTCGTGGTAGCATCATAGTACAGTCTTTATAAGACATAAATGTTTTGTCGAATCATACAAGAGAAGGTATCACTTTTTTGCTTATCTGCACAAGTTGAATTCGCTTACTGACATTCTGATTTGGAAAAGTGATATCGACAAATTAACTACGTTTTTACCGTTTAATTACCTTGTGTTAGTCCGACCCAGGAAACAGTGTTAAAAACCGAAGTTTTAATTGGATAATTAGCACTCTAATTGAAAGCTCCGAAACACTTTGTCACATTTCTTTCTGTCACAGTTGAAGTTCCTTCAGGAGTTATTGCCACAAAGTCGGGAGGGATCAGTCGTAATGCTCACTGAGTCGTCATTACAAGTAAGTTTGGAATTTATTTGTCGGATTATTTGTACTGGACTATGTTCCTATGTGTTATTCCTCACCATAGTGTTGGGTAATAACACAAAAATTTGCTGTATTGCTGTAAAATATTGCTGCAAGGTATTCCTGTAAAGTGTGCACTGTGCAGTATGTGTGGAGCATTCATCTTCTACGAAGTTTTTCCAAAAATATGTCCAACTCGGCTTCCTTAGTTAGTTGTTCCTAATCAATTAATTGCACTTTCCTGCAGCGAGGTACTAGAATATAATGTTAATGCTCTTGGTAGTAAGGCAGGTGTGGCTATATCAACTTTTCCTAGTCTCTACTTGGCATACCGCGTATATTCAGTACGTTCCTCCGGTTTTATTTGTAATGTATTAGATCTGTATTTCTTGGAAGCCACCAAATTTTGCAGCTTTTCCTAATTTACTGCTTTTTTTAACGTACTCGACCTATAAATAGTGACATACCTGGAAGCTTTGTAATTAAAAAACACTTCCAGTACTTTAATTTCAAGCTTCCTAAGAATAAACGTCTGATCAGAGGAGATAGAATTTCAGCCTCGTAGCATTTAGGACCGTGCAAAGCAGTTTTTAAAACGGGTAACTGACAAGACGCACAAATTACTTATCTTGTTATAGATAACGATATATACTTAAATCAAAAATTGTCTCGATCTCAGATCGCCTAATTTTGAATTATTTAGTCCGTGACGATGTCGATACCTTTATACGCAGTCGATCATGCAAGATGGTATTTTGACCTGTATTTATGTGTTTTGAAATAGAGCATATCATTTGCAAGTGTTTATTTCAATGTTAATTACACCATAGTTGTATATTTTTCATGATGTGTAAACTGCGATCTTTACACGATGTGCCGCTGCATAACGTCCTTAACATTGAGGAATTGTCTCTTATTTCATCTCTTTGGCGTTTAGTGAATAGTGCTCTGCTGCTGTTAGACTGACAGAGGAATCAGCTTTAGCAGATTCTAAGATTAGACCAACTCTCAGTTAATCAAGTCTTGCTTCGATTTACGAGCTCCTATAGGATGTTATCTGTCACGATCTTTGAGAACAGAGGTCATTTTTATTGTAAGTCTTTGACAATTTTAGCACTCTAGACCAGGCAAACAATTTCAGTTCAGAATTAGCTCATTAATCAGATAATTAATTAAAGGCATATGATAACTGTTAACCTCGTCTGTTACCTACTTGACCTAACACACACGAGATGTTTACAGTATGTTGTATCATGTGCTTTACAGTGACGCACAACACCCCTACCCAAGTATTGTAATATGCCACACTAACAATGCGCACTGCATAACGCTGCACCAGCTATACAAGTGTTGCTATCTCTATATTGTAAATTTCGCAACATAAGTTTTAAAGATATCTTTTGCGTTGAGAGTGTAGAATTGACGGCCTTGGATTATTTGTCTTCGAGCATGTTATTGAGTTTGTGTATTTAGTTGTTAAAGTGATTTTCATGATCAAGAAGAGTTAGTTCCGAGTGCATTATGAGTTACATTCTTATTACCTCATGCTTGTGTATTAGGTCCAAATTTTAATTGTTTGTGCCGATTGCATCTTTACTCAGTTCTTTAAAAAGACGAGAAAATTTATAATGATTCAAGTTAACATGAACACAATCCAAAGATCTGTTACATTTTTCTCGTAACCTGATTTCTCAAAATCTCCGTTTCTTGATGACGTAGAATAGTAAGAGACAAGAGTGTCATGTGATTCATGCATGAGAAGAAGCGTCACGAGTCGATTTATTTTCAATATAGTGAGAGTAGCTTGTAGTTCGCTTTGTTTTGAGTTTTGACTCACTGAATTAGTTCAAATATTTAAGTTTTTTTAGTTTAACATTCCCAAATATAAAGGTCATGTAGTTTCGGTTTTAAATTCGTGTACAAAGCTTTGTAGAGTTGATAGGGGCGGGCACTCCCCTTGACATGGTCTGAGAATTTTTAAGTGTTTATATCTGGGTTCTAAGTTCTTAGCTTTGCAGCATCAACAAGTTTATCTTCAGAAACGAATACATACTACCACTTTTTAATAATTGAAGCTGAATTGAGAGCAATAATCTGTTCAGCGTTGTCTGAATTTTTCTTCCATTTAATCTGCGACAACTAAAAATGGCGTTTGGGACTCTTGATGGGAACTTTTCAACAACTTTTCTTGATGCATGTATTCTATTAACTTTGAGTAATAGCAGATCTTTTGAAGAATTTAATTATAGGTTGCCTAAATTTTAGAAACTCTTCATATCCACCCAATATCTTGACAGTAATGAAGCAATCCTCTGTCCAGAGATACCTAAAGAAACGGTTGAGTAAACGCTGCAAGAAATCTCAGTACACGTCATCAAATAGTTTAAATCAAATCAATAACGGCAATAGTGTAAACCATGTGGAAAAGAATAATCACAGCTCTTTCAAATCGTTGGTGTGTAAAATTAGTGTTTGTCCTGCATTCATGTGTGTGAAATGTTCATTGTATAGCATGTACACTGTATATTGTGTATGTTTCGCTGATCATTGGCGCCGGAAACGTGTGTCTACACGACAAACATACATCAATCATGTGCTCACACAGAATGCAAGCTCTGAGTTACAGTTATTGATACAATTTAAAAGTTACACCAAATTGACTAACTACAGATGGCCGTAAGAAATCTCGGCTGGGTGGTGTTAGTCGGCTGGGTGGTGTTAGTCGGCTGGGTGGTGTTAGTCGGCTGGGTGGTGTTAGTCGGCTGGGTGGTGTAGTGGTTCTGCATTTACGCCGGGGTTCGCTCCCTGGCTGTTGCAAGTCGGCCAGTCACCAGACTGCGTCTGTACAGCTTCCACTGGAAATGCACACTCCATGGCTCGTGAGATTAACCCCTTATAGCTAGTTTAATGTCTCGGTTCGGAGTGTCTTAAGGTTTAAGAAAGGAGATGAGCACGTCAGGCTATCCCATGTAAGGAAGTGCCGTAAATCTGCATTCTCTGCAAGAAAACTCTGGGCTGGTTCTTGCAAAGTGAGCTCTGCTGTTTTTGCACACTGCGAAATGTACTTTTTGACCTACGGATGGTGAAGGGCTTACACTTGAGATATCTCGCCAGTTTTCTGTATTTAACTAGAAAATAGGTGCTCAGATAAATTTAACTTTTTATGTTCATTATAATACGACAAACACTTCACGAGATTTGTAACTTCCGATTGAATCTTAAACCGGATTTTAAAAACTTTAGAAACCGGATCTTTAAGAAGTAAGTTTAGTATGTAATTCACAGTACGGTGACGATTGGCTGGTGAGCTAGGCTCAACAATTTCATAAGCAATGGAGGAAATTTTAATTTTTATTTCTTTAACTATAACTCTGTTTCTGATTTGGTTGCATACATTAAACAAGGGTTATTTCAGGTGGTTTCAGACCTAAATCTGAAGTTAGATGAACTGAACAGTTTTAAGGATAGTTTATCTCAACAGTTATCTGAAATCAGATCTACACTAAACAATGGTTAATATTTGTAATTCTGCATCAAATTTGATAGGAACATATTTTGAGATTCAACCTTTCAGGCGTTGTAATGTTCAATAATTCTGCTTAGGCATCAAACGTTTGCTCAAGTCTCAACCGGTTTATTTTTTCAGAAAGTCCTAAGTTGAAGCAGAAACTGGCAACAATCCAGGCTACAGTGTCTGGAATTGTTGCAACATCAGCAAACTGCATAGAGATGTTTGAAGAAAGAGAGCAGTTTTGGCAGGAACAGATCACAGCGGTGGGTTTGTTACACACTTACACACACACATTCCATTTACACACTCACACGCAAGTAACAAGTTGTAATTACACACACATTCTACTTACACACTCACACATAAGAAACAAGTTATAATTACGCACTTACACACCGAATTCAAAAAGGCTCACTATTCAATACGGAACGTAAGAAATTCAAATTCGTAAAAAGTATTCGTAAAAATATTATCCCTCTTTTAACTCCATATGGCTCCTCAAACTTTGCCAATTGCCATTTTTCCGGTCAATTAATTATCTTTGGTCTGAATGGTAAGAGTGTACTGCAAAGTTGTTCTTATTGAGCATTACATGTTCTCTGATATCTTCTTTCAGGCAAAATTGGAATTTTCGAGGAGAAAGTAAACACGACTATTAGTCGTGTTATTAAATATTCTGTGTTTCCTGATATGTTTGCTTACATTGGTATCAGCGAACTGGGTGTTCTGTATCTATAACCTGGCTTTTTCGCAGGCATCACTTCGGTGATTATTAAGTATCATTCAGGCCACCTGTATTTCCCGCTTCTAAATCTCGTAAAGGTGCTGTTATGAAAAGTTTGTGCATTTCGTGGTACCAGTGATTTTGTTTGTTTTAAGTAAGGCGCGGTGTTTCAAAATCATGTAAAGATTTATGTTCGAATTCAGCACTTGGAAAGACGCGCACGTACACTCACATTACACGCGTACGGCGCAGTCCGTTCAATTAAATCATCGCTGGTAACTGGTAAGTATAACAGATTGAACAGATCCTGCTTTTAATGTGTTTCTACTTTCAGTCATTCCGTTTGTGTGCCCTGGACGCAAAGGTAGCATTATTGTAAGAGGATTTGTCATCTTACACATAACTCCTTCATCATTCATGAGCTACCCCACACCCGTAATAAACAATTTTCCGAGTTCCGACTACTCCTTCGAGTAAAGTTTCGAGTAAAACCGATAAAGTTTGCAACTGAATTGAATCACTTCTTTAATAATCAATGCAAACCTGTGTTCTATCAGCTAATGTAACTAACTGTTTGATCTCTAGATGACTATTTTGTTTTTTGTGTTGTTCCACACTCTTGTAAGAAGCGACTTAATTGTTAATATATCCATATTCCAGACTTAGCCATTGTTTTGAGGTCTGAACGTCCCATTTCTGAATTGTGATTACCACATTCGTTGACGTTTATCTATGTATGATGGAGCACCTTGTCTGCCATCTGTGTGTGCCTCGCACTGGGGTGCCTGGGTGACAACCGTGTGGGAAGACGGAAACACTGGAGAAAGTATATTTAATAGTCAAACAATAATCTAACTAACCTATTATATAAGTGGAAGAATGCGTCTAAAAGTATTTGCTAATGAGTAGTCACTACCTTTGCACGGCTGTGGTCAACTAGTCTCCTACCGGCTCTTATTCCTTTTGATGCTTCAGTTTTACCTATGTAGTGCTGCAGGGTAAGTCCTGTATTTGTCGGCAGGTGGCTTCAAGCCCACCTTTAAATTTCAAGAGGGAAATGAGAGAAATGTCCAGTCTTTTAACCTACAGTACCATGTCCTTTTGTGTGTACTCCCATAAAGCATGATCTAATACAGGCGCGGTCCGCATTGTATTATTATTATTTAAGGGCTTTGGGCAATAATTTTCTTAGTTATGTAACTTGCCTGCAGAGTTCATTGGTCATTGAAGGTTTTTTTTGTTGAATTTCGTGCTAGAAAATCTAATTAACAGAGTCAACATTTAAAAGTTCAAATCTATTCAAGTTATCATTTTAATTTGTATCATTTTACGCCTGGTGATTCTATTTTGATTCAAGATCGTGCGAAGTGCAATTTAGATGCATTAAAATTGATCATTTGAAGGTTTGTAATTTTTCCTGCAAGTTAGTCAAGTTGATCGTTAGTAACATGTGAGAAATCAGGTAAATCAGACTTTCTACTGCTTATATACGAAGTTTTGTCCTAGTGAACACACGCTGCACTCTCTCTCTCTCTCTCTACGAATATGCCGAGGTATAACCTACACAGGCCAATTAATTAACCGTCCAGCAAGTATATATAACAAACAAGTCCCCCATGTGTAACGTGTGTGTACAGTAGAAGTGAATGTACAACAAAAGTGTCATCACTAGGCACTCCGCACACAAAGAGCAGTGCTGCGATAACGGGTGTGGATGTTGTGAAGCAAGTATTCACGTTCAGGAGGAAGTGAGCAAGATAAACAGTAGTCGCTCCGTCCGGCTGTAACAAGCCGCTCTTATAATCAGTGTTATTCTTGTAACTAGGCCACATCCGGACAGCTGCTGAATTATACTCCATAAGGCAGCTCTCTTGGTTCGCGTGTGCAAGGCAGTGTGCGTGACGGGAGAGAGGCAGGCTGCCCGGTCTTCATATCAGACCCACCGGCCAATCAGGCTATTTTTGTCGAATATTCAGATCTCTTTAAGTTTGACAATGTCCGATTGTGGCAGCTCGTCTTGGTCTTGTGAGTTGTGTTGCTTGTGTCTGTAGCTCAATATTGTAGCTTCTCAGTCTCCTTTTACCCAGGCACTAGGGATGCTTAGCCCAACAAACCCGACATTTTCATTCCTTGCTTAGCTACAAAAATCCTAATTTTGCTTCTTCTGCTGCGATTATGCTAGTCCCTGTAAGTTAACCATGCACAGTGCACACGGTTATGTTTGTCTAAGCCGGCAGGTGCCTAATTTCACAAAGCGCACCATCAAGAGCTCGGTAATAGCACATGTCCAGCTCCTACAACTCGTCCAGCGTGTGTGTTGTACAATGATGTACTCTGTATTCGCTATACAATTGTACAAGGTTACGTGTCACCACGCTCTTTCTTTACACTTTGCTCTTACCGTCACAATTATTGGCTTCTTTTCCTTTCCGGCTCCAGTTCAATGTGATCCGTCAAATATTTAGTTTGCAAAATATTTAGTTTAGTAAACACTCACAGTCCTTTCCTTAATCCACCGAGTTGTTGATTATAATTTATAATTTGGAACTTACCAGTCATTGAACACGTGATATAATGACTTAGAACTCGACATCTAAGTGATTCTACTCAATTGTTTAGGAACGTGAAAAGTCGCGGAAACTCGAGATCTTGTACTCGGCCACGAACAGAGAAAACAGCGAACTTATAAAAATAACGCTCCGGTAAGTCTACAGCATCGATAGAGAAGGTATTTTATGGGAGGGGTCACAAATTTCAACCAGTCGGAAGTTGGAAAACACCGTTCTCTGATTTCTTGCCTGTTAATGGTAAAAATTTGTGACCTTCCCCCCCCCCCCTCCCAAAGTACCCTTCTCTATTTACTTTCAATAATGATTTACTTTTAATACTGATATACTTTCGGCACTGATTTTCTTTCAGTAACACGTTAGATTCTATTCTTAATCTAGATTATTCCTATTTGGATTAATGAGCGACACAACCCAGAAAGTGCCATGGTCAGTCGGCTCTCTTTGTTGTATGCGTGTATTATTTGTTGATTGTTGATCGTTCAGCAGGGGCCGCTTTTAAACGAAGACGAATTCTTTGACGCAATAGAAGAAACTCTGGACAAGATGGATAACCTGGAAGAAAAGCTGCAGAACCTGGAGGTAGATACGAAGAAACTGGACAGCTCTTCCGACAAGAAGGACCACAGAATGTACAACCAGGTCAGCACTTAATACTTATTAAAGTCAAATTTCTCGTGACTTGGTTGCAATCAACCGCCACCTTCCTATCTGCGACTCGTGTCATGGACAAACTATCAAAGTATGTTGAGACCGGCGCGCAGTAAGCATGAAATTTCGTTAATATAAAATTAGATTTAGTGCCGTAAAATGATATTCAGTTCATAACCGGAACCAACTGATTACTTAATTATGCTTTGGGCTTCTCCCTGATGATAAGGCGATATCGCTCTCTGAAACCTGGGTCCTAATTGTAAAAATTTAAAAGTGTAGCAATTGCATTGTGCATACTCGGTCCGAGGACAAAAATTCCGTTGCCTGCAAGTACAGTACATCTTTACCTATTATTCATGGTACACGTTCCTCCAATAAAAACCGTTGGGTTCTACTAAATTATCAGATAAGATTAACATGCAGTTATGTAAAAGTCTATTCTTGTTCCTTCATCTTCGTAGTATAGGGCCGCGTGCATTGTGAAGTCATTCTTGTTGATGTGTAGCATGTATATTTACTTACCTCAGCGTATTGAAGTATTTACGTTGTCGTTAAGCGTATGTTGGATAATGATGCTTTCTTGGCGTTAGACTGTTAAGCCGCCGTTTACATGTTTATTGGTAATTTTTTGTGTTATATCTTTATGAACTCAGGCCCAGAGTCACATGCCATACGTATACCTTATCGTTTGTTATAATTAGTCTAACCTTCTGGAATCTACCATGCTTTTCAGTTTAAATTTTTTGCAAGCTCACGCCCTGATATACCTGTCCAGTGTCGCCACATATGTCAAGCAATGTAAAGTTTATCTTCTAGGGTGTCATTTTCCCAAAATGAATTACTTTATTGGACTATTTGAAGGGTCAGATTTCATGATCTAACCGCCTCTTTCTCCTTGTAGAAAATTCTTGTGTCAGTTTTATATTGGATATCGATCTTTCGATTCTCGTACGCCCGTTCACGATATCGTCATGAGCAATCATCCTTCTGTAAAAGACACTCAAGTCAAGGTTCGCTTTGAATTAAACATTTTGTATTATACATAAACATTAAACATTTTCATAATACTTGACACAATAAAAAAGACATGTTTATTGAACTACTTATTACCTTATTCATATTGCTTAGGCTCTCATACCAGAAACTTCCATATTTAGACAGATCCAACGATTCACCTTATGTTTCTTGCCATGTGACGAAGTTTTTTATGCCGAGTTTCAACTAGTTTCGAATCGCATCATGCCGTCGCATTCTACGTTTTCATAGCACGTGATTTATGACCACAAGCCCCTCAGGCATCTAACAATACATGATGGTCTAGTTGTTTGGTCTAAAGGCACCTAGCTGTTCTTTATCACGGTAGCATTCGTTTTGCGATATCTGGCGATATTAAGTATTGTAAAACGAATAATATACAATTAACTGACAATACTGAATAAGCCATGCACCTTGCATACGAATACACTCCGCTCCGACCCCCCTCTCTCTCTCACTTCTCTACATGGAAAAACTGTATTATTTCGCGGAATTAATTTACCGTTACCATGTAATTTTCTTAGGGTATCATATATCAACATTTTCGTAAATTGATTAAATTTGTCCCTTATTGCCGAAATTAACTATGATCGAGTTCCTGCGCTCCAACATTGTAGTGGAGAGTGAACATTTATTGCACATTACTTGTCTGACTTCGTCCGACCCTCATTATGGGAATAAAATGACAGGAGGGTGCGCGCTGCCGTACAACACATTACTGGAGATCATGAGCCAATCCGTCCAGAGTTAGACTACACAAACAGCTAATTAACACGTCGAGCGAGAACCGTGAAAAATTAATCTTGAGTACATACGTAGCTATAAGTTTAAGTTCATTACATGTACATGAATAAAGAGTTAATATGAGGGGCTAAGAGTTAATATGAGAGGTAAACCATCAAGGAATATAATAGTGTGTCCGAAACTTTGTTTTTTCCTCCAAATAAGGAATAGGTTAGTCCGGTCTGTCACTCTCAGCGAACAAATCAGGTTAAGCCATATTTATTTACTAATAAGACAGAGTCTCAAGTTTTATTATTAATTAGACTGTCTTTATAATTTTACTTTTACCCTAGACATCGTTATTCTGGTTATTTAAACCGTCAATCATAGTACCCATAACCTATTAGAAGTCCCCATAACTTATTAGAAGGATAAGCCTTTGTAAATGTAATGCAAACATGCGGTGGTCGCCAGATAATATTCGGCACGTTGCGATGGATTGACTTAAGATTGATTTTTTGGATTATCCTAGTCAAATTCGGCGTTCGTTTTCCGGTTAATTTTATAAACAGTCTCACTTCATTTTATCGTAAATCGTAATGCCGATTGCCGGATAGATCATAGAACGACTACGCACGCTGTGTGCCACGTTTCAAATTAAATGGAACTTTTTATCTTCTTCGATCGCTAAACAACTTTGTGAGGTCAGACGTCAGTGACCTTCATAGATACCCCACAGCTATCACATTTGGGCAGCTAAAGCTCATGTTATCCTATTATCCCCTGCTTGGTTTATTTTTTCTGATCGGTGCCAATTTTGTGCTTGTAAACACCACGTGCTAGCCATTCTTTGACATCGGGCAATATGAAGTTCCCGCCGCGCGCACAAATAGCTTCCTTCTTTGTTATATTAGAGTTAATAGCGCGCGCTGAAAAAGTGTTGTCCACTACAGTGTCTGTAAATATGAAATAGCACTTTTTGAAGTGCTGAAAAAGCACAGCGCTTCCCGATCATGAATTCTGAATGCGCGGCGTCTCTTGATGTAATTTGTAACCGCCAGAATAGTTAAGTTTACCCGGGAGACACCTGACACATTGCATTAGGATATCATTGTAATTTCTAACCCAACAATTTGCAGATGCAGGACCTGATTAACAAATACGTGGAGCTTTCGAAACAGGACCCCGAGAGTGAGCCATCGTGGCAGTGTTTATCTAAGAGTGGGGAGACCAAGGTAAATCCAGTAATCACGTACCATAACTTACAATACTGACATCAAACTTGATATCTTCATGATTAACACATAGAGAAGGCAAGTTGATGTAATATTTGTTCATTGTTTTCAGATTTATAGAAAGGAGGAAGAAAAGGACGGAGTACTCCTAGATTATTTGGTCGCTACCACCTCAGTTCAGGTACTGCAATCCCCTCGAGAAATTCTACTTCTAGCTTATATGTTTTTACAGCATAGGCACTCAGCACTTTCACCGGAAACTCCTCCACTGCTGACTTGCTGTCACACTACATATTTCATTCTATAGCAGTTTCCAAACGACACTTTTACAGGGAGTAACAGCCGCTGAGATGGCCGAAGTTTTCCACAACGGCAAACTCAAGCTGGAATGGGATCACACGATCGAGGCAGACAAGAAGCTGGAAACCCTTGACGACTTATGTTCGGTCTATCATCAGATACTGAAACGGGTGTGGCCCACAGCACAGCGTGACATCGTCTACGCTTCTCACAAACAGAAGGTAACCGACCTGGACCTCTGTAATCTCCTATCCCGAGCTTTTTAGCAGCTGTTTACTAGAGCGGTAATTTTAAAACCCATATCCCCGAAATTTTATGATTGATAAGGCAGAAATTTCACTGGCCCGATTACGTTGTCTTGATGTGTGTCCCGTTACCTGCTCACTCGGATAAGTGGGCAAATGTCCACAGCATCACACTGGCGCATTAGCGCCTATTTAAAGCAAGGAAGATGTTGGCTGGAGTAATTCACACCCGAATTACATGTACACTACACTTTTGGTGGCCAGTTCATCAATAACAGTCCCCTATACAGCTACTCAAACCGTAACTACAGTGTATTTTCATTTCTAAAATTAGAACACTAAGCCATGATTGCTATGCAAGTAAGGCCTTGCTTTGTAATACGGAATAATAATACTCAAAGAAAGTTGCATAATTTCAGCAGACACGTAATACACTCTTATGTCGAACAATGTTCCGTGAGCACATGCTCAGAGGGAGACCCTGAAGGTCTCGCCTTAATAAGGGAGAGCAGAGTGTACTTTTAAGTGCTGTGTACGCTAAATGTCCGAGTGTGTATTCAGTGCAGTGCCTTCTCACAATTATTTGTACTTAGAGGTAGAGAAGCTGGCGGGCTGAAGGGAGTTGCATTGTTATGTGATCTACTAGAATATTGTACTCAATAGACAATTTTGGGTTAATTATTGTTTCGTCGGTTTTTGGGGGAAAACATTCGTTTTATACCCGTTAAGTTGTGAAACAAAACCGTTTTATATGCAGTGTACGTAGCAGTGCAAACATCTTCCTTATACTGCTAATAGCACTATATTCACAGTCCACATAACAATATTACAGTCCTCCCCTCCTACACATACATAATGACATTAAAACAGCAGTGCTCTAACTAAACCTTTCCCCCAGCTGGAGAAGCCAGGAGAGCACCCCAGTTGGATCGTTTGTAACGTGTCATGTGACCACCCCTCCGTCCCGGAGGGCACATCCGGCTATACTCGAGCTACAATCGAAGTTGTCCTGTTCTGTCAGACTGTCTGCGATAAGACCGACCCGACGAGAAAAGACGTTAGCTGTAGGATCGTCTACTCGGCCAGCGTGAACCCCGGAGGTTGGGCTCCGTCGGCGGCGGTACGCGCCGTCTCGCAACGTGAATATCCGAAATTCCTCAAGAAGATTTCCGCATTTGCTGTTGATCATGTGAAGAAGAACGCTATTGAGTTCTAGTTTTATGATTAGGAGAATTATAGCAGGAACTTGAACTGTATTTATGATTTTAGGTGTATCGATATAGGTAATTATATAAGTTTTGTAATCATCCGCCTGTTCGACAGAAATTGATATTTGTGATAACGTTCTCACCTTTTTGATGTTTTGTGTCTATTTATTTTGTTTAAATCTATTATCTATATTTGATTTTCTCTATTTTAAGAGCAGGAATATTAAATGGTTTTATTTGTCTTGAACGTGATATTTAGGGCAACTTCTTAATTAAAACCAGACTTGACAATCAGGCAGACGGTTCATTAATCCAGACAACTCACACACAAAATCCATCCCTTACATATTTAAGAGAGGTGTAATTTTAAATTTCACTATGAAAAAATGTTCATGTGTGACAAAATATTAGACCACTGACAAATTAAAAGAAGCATAGAACAATATAGATTGAACTTGAGTAACAAAAAGGATGATCTCTATCCAGAGTAGACTTTTTTCTAATGTTTGTTGGGGGTTGATAAACATAAATAGATGCCTTATTCGAACTTAACAGAAGAAGAAGAAACATAAATAAATACGAGTATTTTTTGTAGTAGAAGCTTTCAATAAACGTGTGTTAATCGTATTCAGTGTCTAACCAGATGAGTGTCACGTGATCGGCCAGCCTTCTTCCAGTTTGAGACGTTACCAAATGAAACACCCGGATAAAAAGAAACAGTAATAATAGGACATTAAGTGACATTATGATTACTAAAATATATAATGTAAGGTACATATGATGTATTACTGAGCACAGCGTGCTTCTAACATAATTATAATGAACCGGAACCATCTAGTCATCGCTAAAAAATGTATCTCGTCTATAACACACTTACACAGCACACCGCTCACAGACAAGCAGAAATAGCAAGTGCGGCTGTATTGTACAATAGAGTGGAATGACTGCGACCGTTTTTAAACTCGCGATGTAGTACAGCTGTACATGCGGCCGTCAAATCTCCCACCCAGTTTTGAGTAGGCAGTGCAAAAACCGTCACGTGCAGTGCAAATAAAGGAGCTTTAGATATCTTAATTCCCGGTCAGGGATAGCGAGCAACAGAAAATGTGCCCTAATCAGAAGTTTTTATAGCGTTGAATCACGTAGCTAACGATATAGTAAATCGGAATCAATAAAGTAGGATCAGACTGTATCATTCGCTACAAATTAAATATTAGTATTATCAATATGAAACGATAGAGTGTTTTATGGCATTTAACCGTTAAGATTCGACAAACTTAACTCAACTAACCAGTTTGTCAACAGTTTCAAACATAAACAAAGTTACACTTTTCAGTTTAAACAAAATCAACAGTCTGCTTACTCTTGCAGGATTTGCCGGAACATACTTTTAATATCTCTTAAAGGCCTGTTATCTAACTTAAAATGATTATTCTAATATTCAAAGGTTAGCTTTTATATTCTCAAACAGTACAGTATATTTAGACCATCACGGAATTTAAAACTTTAAAATCGTAACAGATTTAAAATAATTCAAGTGTATTGGGATGTTAATTTTTGAACGGGTGACACATCAGGATTGCGGATGAATATTAACTAAAAATGTTTTGAAGTCGAAGGGCTAATATATAAGCTACTTAGTACAAAATAACATGATTTAAATTTTAAATAGTTTCCTCACATCTAAAATAAGTCTATCCTACTGATATGACAAGAATCAAGATTATGATAACCCTTCAACTACGCTCACATGGATACACCCAGTATGCAAAGGATGACAGGTTGTGCATGCGTTTAACAACTTAATAGAGTTAAAAACCGTGTTGCAAATTTTGTGTTAACTGTTTTAATCAAACTTGATTAAAGTGATTTTGCAGTCATGTGAACGTAGATTGGGTATCTCAGAAAACACTTCTGCGTTTTAGGACATGAAATTAAGGCACGTGGCAGGATTTCATGCACTTGTGAGGGGAAGACTGATAGCTCCCAATTGTATCCTGTGTACTGCCACACGCCAAAACAATCCTAATCGACAATTTAACTATCATCAATGATTGCATAAATAAATTTGCATAGTATGATATTGTAAGGTGATAGGTGAAAGAGAGTATTCATAATGTTATTTAATAATTCATTACTTGCAAGCATAGCCACCAAATCGATTGCCCTTTCAATAGCGATGACTGTATGTTTTACAACTATGGTACCGAGAGTTTGGACTACAAATACCAAGACAGTCATATCTGCATCATACAGTTGAGAATTTGAGTCATGAGTGCAGCTATCGGATGGTCGATATAGGATCAACTTCAGCTGAAAATGATTCTGACCAAAGTTTGCCAGAACAGTTTTTGGTAAGGGCTACCATGAAAACGTCAACTAGATACAGCCACAATGAGATTCGCTGATTGATCGGCATACGTATTTGGGAGGCTATGCAATACTGCATGGATCAAAGTTCATTAAATCAATCTAAAAACTTCAAAAAATGAAGTACCGGAGCATAAGCTCCAGTGTACAGCCTTAACTGGCTAAACCCAAATTATACCCCTTCTATAATTATCAGTGGGAAGCAAGATGTTTGTTTAGCGGGTAACAATCCAGAAGCTCTGCAACTAAGATAACGATCTTACATGTACGGTTATTGAAGCCTAATTAACAGCTTTTTGAAAAAATGTTGTTGAGTTAAAGATAGTGATTTAAAAAGTGACAGCAAATGTTTAATTGGATCAATTAGAAGTAAAGTCACCTAATAAACCACTGCTCTACAACCAATCGTGTGTTAACATTCTATTATTTTAAGGATTAATGCGACACTTGCGATGTCCAATAAATCCGTTTTGAGGACTAAGTCATGACTCATGGGTCATTCAAAATAAAGCGGCCAAGATTATCCAAAGCAGGGTTTAAAAGGCGACGACACGTTTTAGAAGTGTCAGCTAAATGATGTATAAAATAAGTTCAATTACTTGCGGTCTCTAATATATCTAACAATCGAAAGGTTTCGTCATTCTACCAAAACTTTATAAACCTTGCGCGAGATCAATCCACGTTCCTACAAATAAATTAAGTCTACCTTGGCGACCCGGTCTAAGCGTTCCATCCGAACCATCGTTAAAATATCACATCAATCATACCAGTAGAAGTAATAGGATAAGAAATTATTGAAGTTAACTTAAAATTATTATCAGTTGATAAGCATGGGGTTTCTGAGGGTATATTCTGCGTCTGAAGTCTTCCAGGATAATTTTTCGTAAACGATAGGGGGAATGTTAGGTAACTTAAATGTTGAACTGATGAAAATGCAATTCCTATGTTTATACATAATCTCAAGATTAATTTTTGAGCACACAGTTAGAAGCTCGGTCAGAGTCGATCCCAGTGGTGCGCAGATAGATCATCCTCCTTGAGATTCACCTGAGTCAGTCCTAGTGGTGTGCGGAAATATAATCCTCCTTGAGATTCACCTGAGTCAAGATAACATTCCTTGAAACTTTCCTTCAGTCTTTCTATATAGCACTCTATATTGTGATGGGTGAGGCGAAGGATATGATCCACACCAGGCTGGATATTCCCCAGGAATGCACGCCACTAAGATGACAGCTGCCATCCAGATCGGAATAGTTTGACGTGGCTATTATATCGGTCGCTCCTATTGCTTGTTGAGCTGCATGCTTGGTGCCCTGTCCCTCCGCCCAGCATACCACCGGTTAGGTTGCATCGGTCTGATGCACGAGTGGTTTAGGATGATCCCTCGCCATTTTCACCGTCTCCGATGGCTTCCTCCTGGGAGCAAATTTTTATTTTAAAACATATCAAGACGACTTTAAACACGAATTGCATTAAACATTAAACAGGTCCAAGACATAAATAGCTGCATAAGTAAAGCACTCGGAAACCAGATAAAATGTATCCCAAAATATGATAAAACTCACCTCGTCACAACCCGTGTTGTCCTCGTCCTGCTCTCCCTGCTCCTCCTCATCTTCTTCCTCCTTTTCCTCACTCTGCTCCTCCTCGTTCTTCTGCTGGCCGCACAGCAGCTGCTCCTCCTGATGTAGCTTGAGCTGCTTCTGCAGGTCCGGGTGTATCTGCATGGGCTGCACCACCGGTACTTGCTGGGGTTCCTCCGAGGGGGCCGTTAGTTGAATACCTGAGCGGGAAACGGTCAGACTCAAGTGGACAACCTGCTGTACATAGCAGTGGCATGCGTGTGTATACACGCAAGGTTTGTCCGGTATAACAGATTCAGAAATAGGCTGAAGTTTAGAGTTCGAGAACATGAATCATGATAGACCGTGCAGCTGTCTTCTATTTTTAGACGCTGTCTAGATACTGTGTTACACTTCATACGTGTAGTCTACGATTAGGCCAACATAAACAAAAACATAACATTTTGACCAAGGAAGCATGCGACAGTAAGGTGTCTTCTTGAATCACCAAACTATACTCTATCTTTTAAAGATTCGTATTGTACTTAGACTAGCTACTATGTTACGTATGTGATAATACCACTGTACGCACTAAACTGTTCTGTTGGATACTGTGCCGATATCCGATCGCAATAGTATAGCTTATTGACAAATATGGACACAAGATAAAAAAGTTGGTAGGAGAAAATGAAAGAAATAGGAAAGAAACCAACTGGACTGGAGAGACTGGATACTAGGAAGAGACGTGCTGTTAAGAGCGTTAGGAATCATCATATTCTGTACCGTGTCCTGCAACTTCGCTTCTTGCCCTGAGAGTCAGATATTGACGAGCTGCTAACAACATTTTTTTTGCGATAGAAGTTTTTGAGAGGGTTAAAACAAACTGGCTGTTGCAGTTGTGTGGCTGCACTTCAACAGAATTGGAATTTCAACACAGCCTTCCCATAGCAAATCTAAATATAGACATCTTCCCGGTTACATATATATGCATATTCCCTTTGAGTATCCTAACTCGACATGGCGGCCGAAAATTTCAAAGACACTCTCGATCTCGGTCCCTGAAGCCAAGAAGCACAACGAACCTGAATGACTAGAGGACCCGGGAGAGTTGTACATTTCAGAGTAGTGGTAGCTATTGTAGTGGTGAGCTGCCTGGGCAGCCTGCATGTTCTGGAGCTGTGCTTGCCAAGTTTTGTTATCTTGACTGGTCATCTGAACATGAGAAAAAAAGATAAATTTGGTCAGCAGCCATTCCTTTGCAGTGTTAACATGAGCACCGAATATTTACATGTAGGAGTAAGGTCTGTAAGGACATAGAGCATAGCATATATACCTAATGAAAAGAACCAAATACGTATCACGAACTTACCAACGTATTTGGGCAAGTGAAACTGGCCCAAAGTGCTGGAACTAACCATTTGAATATGTCGATTAAGGTCGGAATACTGCGAAAGCATGTTAATTCCGGAGTTTTGAGAAGAACCGTCAAAGGCCCCTCGGTAATCAGAGTAAGTTGATTCCTCCTTCTGCTCTGATTCTTTGTTTTGAGCCGTCTTAATTGCTTCCTCGGCTTTTTTCTGAAAACATAAACGAAATTAATATATCTACTTGGCCTTATAAATGATAAACAGATGCAATGCTTATCGAAATTTGGCAAAACAGAGACATGTACAAAAAAACGGCCTGTTCTTGAATAATTTTTATGGTTTATGTCAACATCGTTATATCAGTAACCAACCTTTCTATACTCGGCGAGTTTCTTTTCATATACTTTTTTTTCTTCCTCCATTTTTGTGTTGTATGGTCGTCTTTCCTCTTCAGTCATTTTTTGCCACAAAGCTCCAGACAACTTGGGAATAGTTGTATGCTCTGGGAGGGGCTTGCCGGCCATTTTCTTACGAAACTCTACAAGAAAATGGAAGTATGCACTAGCTGGTCTCTTTGGCTTGTCCTCATCCCGTGGCTTCTTATAAATGTTCATCTCTCCAAGATATCGTTTTCTGTCCCTCTCTGCAGATTCCACAAAAGGTCGCTTTTCTTCTTCACTCATTCCATTCCATTTCGGACCACAGTATTGAGCGACCTGGAGAGGAAAACATGTATGTTCATTCACAGATTTTGGCGGTGTTTACTCAATCAACGTTTCTCCTTACTATTAAATGATCTTCCAGAAATTTGGCGGTGTTTACTTTATCAACATTTTTTCACTATTTTTTGTCGTCTTCAAGAAGTTAAAAGTTGGCCACAACTTTTGGACCCCTTGAGCTTGGGCTCCAGTGTTAGGTTAAATATTCGACATAAGTTCAAAATGTCAGTGCGGTTATTTTCTACTGTTGATCTAATACAACATAATATAATGGGTCAATAATTCAATCTTGTTTGCAGCAGAAATTTAGTTCAGAGGCTCTATGTTTAACTCTGTAAATTTAAAAGAGGCAGTTACATAATTAATGCAACCATATATAACCAAAGTTTAGTACCTCTTTGACACCAGGTACAGCTTTTCCTTCTCTTCTCAGGCTATTTCTGTACTCAGCAGTAAAGAAAAAATAAGGTGTCATGGCACGCTTAGGACGATTTGGATCTTTTTTTCTTCTTTTCCGTGAGTCGCCATCCTCATTAGCTTTTCTGCCCCTTTTTAACGGAGCAAGGATGGGTGACAGGGGAGCCTGTTGTTGACTAAGCTGCTGAGATAGGAGATGTTGCTGATTAAGAATGGCTTGGTGCTGAGGGTTGGCTCCCAACAGTTGAGCATGCATAGCAAACTGATTATTTGACACTGGAGTGGCATTCATCTGCTTCTGCAGCTCATACATGTGGTTCATCTGCATTCTTCTGATGTTAACAGCCCAATCAATTCATTCCTGGGTACATGAAAGTTAAAATAGATTTAAAATGAAACAAAAATTATGGACATCAGAATCTTGGGGAGGAGTTGGAAATTTCCTAAAACGTGTTTCTCGAAATTGATTGGTCCTACCTGGTCTCTTATTGGTGGGTCGCTGTCACATGTAGGCAAAATTTCCAAAATCCCCAAGAACTCTAAAGTCCATTATTATCATTATCATTTATCAAATCAATGTAGACTAGAAAATCATTCCAGCCTCATACCGAAGTTATTACAATAAGAATCAAATTTTACACAGCAATACACAAAGGGGTAATATATTATTTAATGAGGCTTCTGAGCTGTGAAGGATGTGACGATTAAGATTCGGATTTATTATTACCTATATATTATTACCTATATATTATTGCCTATATATTATCATCTGGAACTGCTTGGTTGTGCAGATGATATTAATGGTATTAAAGAAGATTTGAAAAAGCTTGAGTTGGAAGATATACGCACAGTTACTGAAGTTCTAGAATTCCTAAGCAGGAGATCGGGGGTTCAATTCTCGGATTGGCTAATCCTAGAGGAGTGTGCAAAGGGCACTTGCCTATGCAATCTTCTTTAGTCGACGTAGCCGAATGACCAGGAAACCGTGATTGAGAGTTTAATGAGGAGAGTCTCCGTTAAAAGATCTAGAATCTTCCAGGAGCCCCTTTCAGTATAACTGTAAAAGCCTGGGTACAGGTGTAACAAATACAAATATATAGTTCAATCCAACTAAATGTAAAGTAATTATTATTACATATACATCAAAATAGGTTGTAAAATTAACCCAGCCTCATATCGAAGGCAATATTATACACTTCCTATAATATGCTTAAGTTAGGCTTAGAAACGAATGGTTCTTAAATATCTAGTCTCTTCCACTATTTAGTAGAATTAAATATTAAGCTACAATGCAAAACATGATAGAGATCCCCAATATTTCTTTAAAAGTTAATATGTCCAATATTCTGATAAGAGAAGAAACACGTGAGATAAAGGATCTAAGACTACCAAAATTACAGAATTTCCCTCTGAAAAGAATACTAAGCGAAGATCATGTCCAAAAACCCCAATCAAAAGCATTTAAATTACAAACAATGTAATAAGATTGTTCAACTAACCAAAGACACCTCTCAGCTTCACATTTCCAGATTAAACAATATTATAGCCTTACAGACCCTGAAAACGATCAATTAACTATATAAAATACATTTAATTTAAGTTCTCTACAAGTTTAAGGATGAATGGTCTGACATCAGTTCATACACAAGTTCATGTTGATCTATCAAGAATCTGATTCTTTTGATGAATCTTTGCTGAATGTTCTTTATCTTAAAAAGGACCTCAGTGACATAGTTTAGCGGGTTTGTGATAACTTCCATAAGGGTTGAATTTGACTTATCTTGGACCTCTTTGCACCAAAACAATTGTTGTGAAGCGTCATCTCCACTAAGGTCATGCATATTAACAATCCTAGAGGAGTGCGCTAAGGGCATCTGCCTGTGCAATCTTCTTCAGTTGACTCAGCCGAATGACCGGGAAATCGGGATTGAGGGTTTAATGAGGAGGGTCTCAGTTAAAAGATCTAGAATCTACCAGGGGCCCCTTCAGTGTAACTGTAAAAGCCTGGGTACAGGTGTAACAAATACAAATAAATTGTAACGACAGGGAAACCTTTACTTTTGATGGTGTAGTCTTAGACAAATTTGACTCGGAGACTGACATAGGATTTTGCTCCTCATCAGATTTAGATTACAGGGAAAATATTTACTCTTGTATTGAGGAAGCAAACCGAATGATTGCTTGGATTTCGGGAATATTTGTTAATAAGGATAAGTATGTTATGCTACATATTTATAAGACATTGATACGCCCTAGGCTGGAATATTGCGTTCAATTGTTTAACCCAAAGGCTTGCCATGGAAGCTGATCAATAATCCTTGATCTTGAGAGTGTGCAACGTAAATTTACCAGCTTGATCAATGAAATTGGTACAATTACCTTAAGCAAGCGTTTAAATGAGTTAAAGCCGACTACTCTGGCAGAGAGAAGGGAAAGAGGTGACCTTGTAGAGACATTTAAAATTGTAAATGGATTAGTAGATTATGGGGAAAATGTATTTAGAATGAGTAGATCTGGAAGTTACATAGTCAGTAGATCACACAAGGATGTACATGTTAATGTAAGGGTAAAGAATTTAAGTTCCAATTTCATTGCAGACCGTGTAAAGCCTTTTTGGAATCGCCTTCCTCTTTACGTCAAGAACTCAGCAAGTGTTGACATGTTTAAAGCTTACCTAGAAAGTACGTCCTATTTGCATAGCAAGGAGAAACATAATGAGTATTTAATGAGAACATAATTATCAAATCTATTACAAAATTGTAATACATTTGTTGGTTTGTTGTAATACATTAGAAGGTTTTACCGTTTTAGACCTTCTCATCTTAGTAACCCTACCTTCTTGTGTCGTCACCTGCAAAGCAAGCTGAAACATTGCAAATTTCTTTATAATGAAAACTTCACCTATTTGTCATGGTTGGTGTTTATTCGGTTCCCCGGTCTCTCGGATGTCCCCAAGCATGTAGTGGAGGTGCTACATTGCTCTAACCAGAGCCCTTTTAAGCGCGGTGTAAGCACCTGGTTAGGTGAAGGTACAAGGTGGGAGAAAATGAATAATATTCTCATTCTTCAACAGCCTTCACTTTTCCAGTTTGGGCCGTGGGATTCGGGAATTGACTCACTTGCCAGAATATAACTAGGAGCTAAATTTGAATTACATGAAATTCCATTTATTAAGTCTTATACTCATATAGTAGCCGAGTAGAATTCAACTTAGATATTTTGTCAGCCAGCGTTGACACATGAGGCTCATAACTTGTTGCACTGCTGTCACTTGGTTTCTACCTTTGTGCTTGCGGGGCAAGTGCCCGCTTATCGAAGTCAAGACTATATGACATAGTTTTACCACACTACCAATGCACTGCCGTGTAGCTGTTTGCTTTAGATAGCAATTCAATCCGTCTTCTTTAAAACTACGAGTGGTCTCAGTGCACGCTGAGCTGAGACGGATGTGGCCTTCGAGTGTCCGCCTCTGCCAATGACCCTCCATGAGCGGGTAAATGATATATTCACCTCATTTTTATTTTGTATTTGTATTTTACACCTGTACCCAGGCTTTTACAGTTATACTGAAGGGGCCCCTGGAAGATTCTAGATCTTTTAACGGAGACCCTCCTCATTTAACCCTCAATCACGGTTTCCCGGTCATTCGGCTGAGTCAACCGAAGAAGATTGCATAGGCAGATGCCCTTAGCGCACTTCTCTAGGATTGGCGGAACTGGGAATCGAACCCCCGATCTTCTGCATAGAAAGTCGGGTAAGATACCACTACACCACCATTGACGAGATGATATCCGTCTAACGTTCTAACGAAACGTAAGAACGCCAGGAGCTAGCAAACAAGTTTTTCTCCTTTTTTTCTTTTCCGTAGGTAACTATAGGATAAGTAGCGTTTGTCTCTGCAAATGTCCCAAGATGAAGAATAAGACAATTTTTAAAAATAAAACAATTTATATTAGATATCATTTACAGCTAGAGAAAAATGTCAAATTCAAGCTTCTTTAAATTTTTTGTGCCTTTAAGATACTGTTCTGATAGTGTAGGTTAGGAGGTCTGAAACAGGGCCTACACCCAATTCAAACATGTGCCGACAAGTGGGGATAATGGCAGTAAAACAATAGGAACAGACTAGATACCAAGGCTGATACAGGAGAGTGAAGACCGCTAGGTTTACGCACCCACCCTTGCTACCTCAGTACCTTTCATTCCTCTGGTTCCAGACCTCCGTTTATAGAGAAGGACACTCTTAAGTAATGATTTAGAATTGACTAATTGGTTCACTAGAATTGCATGTTGACACATTTCAACTACAGGCTTGAGATATGTGCATTGTACATGCTTTGACATGGCTCAAATAACCAGACTACATAAAAAGATTTTTGGTGCATGTACAACACACATTGTTTACACAAGGTATTATTTAAATAACAAATAATTAATTTGAAGGTCAGTGCCTCCTTCTTACATATCACACGATAATATATTGATATGTCAATTAAAATAAATAAATCATATTACTAGCCATCATACATGCACCTCAATAATAACATAAATAATACCTTAAATCTAGTCAATACCATATAGTCTATTTAACCCTATCGGCTATCCAGTTTAAAGATTTCATCAAATTTTGCAGATATATCACGATTAAGCCTAGCCTACGTATTTCGAGTTCTGTTGGATAGGAAGAGTGTAGAAGCCTAAATACTTAAGTAGAGCTGCTTATAATTATCTCGACTGTGCCCAACTGCTGCAAAAGAATAGAATATAAAATTATGACATACATCATCACAAACCTTTAGTAAAAGAGTAAGTATTTTCAAATTTGGTACCTCAAATTAATTTTGTAAATAAAATAAATCCTATCATTTATGCCAGAATGAATGAAGACATTTTTGTAAAAGATGATATAAATTAGTTAACTTGTGGTGTTGTGATTTTGAAACCGTTCATTTATAAAATTGAATATCCTTAAAATCTCTGGCTGACACTTGCCTGGGGACCTCAGTCTCTGTTGACGTAAAGATAGCCGCGCAACGTCCGGTAAGCCTACAGCCTAGCTAACCCAATCACTTTGTTGAATGTTGAATATATATTGTAAATTAAACATGCGATTTAAAAAACTTTTTTATAAATTAAATTTTGAAACTTTAAGTATGATGTAAAAACAGTGTATAGTGGGGCCTCACGTTGTGCCTCGCATGCGCGTGTTCACCTAACCAGGTGCTTACGCACGCTACGCGCGCGGCTGTTACCTCTGGTGGCGCGCGCGATGCGCGCAAAAGGGCCCTGGTTAGAGCAAATGCACGCGCGTCGGCCATTAGTTGGATCAGTGTGACCCCCACGCGTGTGCGCGTATGGGCTGTACTGGATTGTAGCAAATCTTCTATTTTAACTATGGACGTATGTGCGCGCAGCCCGTCATGATGTGAGTCATGTGTCCGCGCGTGTCACTCTTTTAATATAAGAAGAGTTTGAAATGATATGTAATATTGTTTGATCTTAATTGCTGTAAATGAAAATACAGTGCAGCACGACTTATCCTTAAGGAGTGCGCTTACGGCATTTTTGGTCGACCCAGCCAAATGACCGAAAAACTCTGATTGAGGGTTAAATGAGGAGGGTCTTCTTTAAAAGATTTAAAATTTTCTCGAGGCCCATTTAGAATACTGCCGTTTTCATAATAAAGGAAGTTAGTCCAAAAAAGTAAGTTAGTCCAAAAAAGTAAGATCCGGTCAGTCTACCAAGCTGTGATTGGTACAGGGTCTCTGACTTTGGGAAGTATGTTTTGTGGATCACCGTGACGGGTATCCCATACCTGTATAGGTATGTGCTGAAATTGGACTAAAACCTGGACATCCGAGGCCGAGGTTAAAATCCACAGGCACATGTAATTGTGTGGTTTAGCGTTTATCTGTGTAAAAGCAGATTCGCTCATGGTTGATGGTGTCGGGCACACTATCAGCCTTAGAGGATGTCATCAAAAAACCGCCGATAATTAATTTAGGTGGTGACTATTCCGAGGGTGGCGTGGTGTATGCTTTTTTTTGCTTGCTTATAAGGCTTGTATGAGAGTTATTTTGTAGTAATTTTTACAGTATTGAAAGTTGGGCTAAATAATTAGCTTCAAGTTTCACAGTTTGTATGTTAAATTATTTTGTAAACCAATGATGATGTATGTCATAATTTTATATTCTATATTCTATTCTATTCTATCTGCCAGCCCTGAATCATAATTCTTAAAATTTGATGAAATAAAGATTTTATATCCTAAAACAAATTTGTTAAGGTAATACTTATGTAACATGTGCGTGCTATACCTGCACCGTTTTGATAACACTTGAAGCCTTTTGGGCCGCACAGAAGCCAGCAGCACGTGCCGTCTTGCAGTGGGGCATCTTTGTTATCAAAACTGTTTTTTAGAACCTCAAACAACAAACCACAAAGATGCTCCACTGCACTCTCACGCTTTTATTATCAGAATAGAATATAAAAATTATGACATACATCATCACTGGTTTACAAAATAATTTAACATACAAACTGTGAAACTTGAAGCTAATTATTTAGCCCAACGTTCTATACTGTATAAATTACTACAAAATAACCTTCATACAAGCCTTATAAGCTTGCCAAAAAACAAATAGATTAAAAAACAAAATACGATTTAACTGGGTCAATAACTGATATACACAAAAACAGTGGCTTAAAAACACTATACAAATAAATTACATTAGAAATAAATTAAGAAATAAACAAAGATAATCTATGTGACTAGAACTGACCCCTTTCATATTTATGAATAACTTCCTG
>JH154128.1:177252-189619 GCA_000226015.1 Mnemiopsis leidyi | reverse complement strand
ATGATGATGGCCAGATGGTTAATGTTGAATTAATTCTGAGGACAGGGCTAGTACTATTAATGTATTTATTGTCTTATTTGTACGAAGAAAAAATCTGGGACATCCAATTTAAGAACTTTTTCCGTGTTTTGGCTATGTATATTTTGTGGGGCATTTTGAAAAAGCCAAACATTTTGCGCGCAAAATTTCAAAACCGAAATTTCTAAATTTTTAATTTTCAACCCCCAGGAAGAAATTATAAAGGTTCCCCCTAATGTAATATACAAAGATAATAACTTTTTAACTCTAAATATGCTTGTGAGAGCAAAAGAAAAAATACTGTATATTCTGTGGGGCGCCCACCCGTATTACCTAACTATTATTCTCCATTAAAGGCTGGATAATGGCCCAGCAACAATTAAAAAAAGTGATTTCCTGCCTAACAGAAATTCGGACGAGAAATCATTGATCCAACAAAATTTAAGATATGATTAATTAACTACTCATTAATCAAAGTAAACATTTTAAGGCATTGTTTATTTTAAAATAAAAGCAAAAATGATTCCTACTCATCATGTCGGTAACTTTGTAAAATCGCAGGACAGTATCTAATTACCAACTATTGAAGCAAATAGAAACGACGACAATTTTATTTGCCTCCGAAAACTCAACTTTAATTCTTATCCAGCGGCCAATCTTTGTTTTGTTGCGACTTCAAGACTAGAAAAGATGGCAAAAATGTGAAACTTATGTTTGAGGCACTACTCACCACAACCCTTACCAGCTGATCACTTAGACCCTCCCTTTTAGACTTGCCCAATTATCACAGGTCCTTACCTGCTGCACGTGCTTAAACATTAGCTCTTTTACGCTCACAGGACAACTTAAGAGAGTAAACGGATCTGTCCCCATGGTAACTGGCACAGCAAATAGTAAATAAAACATGTCGTTTGTAAAACAGTCAATTCAAAATTCTAACACAGCCCTAACTGCCTGACTCAGTGATCCAGCTGT
This sequence comes from Mnemiopsis leidyi, assembly GCA_000226015.1. Classification (NCBI taxonomy): domain Eukaryota; kingdom Metazoa; phylum Ctenophora; class Tentaculata; order Lobata; family Bolinopsidae; genus Mnemiopsis; species Mnemiopsis leidyi. The sequence goes on along the minus strand of JH154128.1, from coordinate 188,626 downwards.
ATTCGCATCTGGGCCAGGAGAGCTCCCTTAGTTATTGTTAGGTACCGTATATTGTTTGGTACCGTATATGGTAAGGTACCGTTTAGATATTAGACAACGAGCAGCCCAGTTGATCACCTAATGCTTTAATTTCACCTAATGCTTTAATTTTAGCGTCTAAAATTAACGTCGACAGCGCTCTCAATCTTCATGATGTTGTGACACATTTTCTTTGGTTTCAGGTGGCGATATCCAAGTCTCAGCGTTCATGGAATTGAAGGAGCTTTCTCCGGGACTGGTTGTAAGACAGTTATCCCCAGAAAAGTTATCGGAAAGTTCTCCATCAGGATCGTCCCCAACCATACGATTAAACAGGTTTGTCTCAAAAAGTTTAGTTCTAACGACAAGTTATCTCTTTTGTACTCCTCCTTAGTACCCAACTTGCAGGCTATAAATCCACGATCCTAACTTTCAACAACTTAACTCCGTCCCCCTCGCTAAGCTTTTAGTTCATATCTCTTTACACCTACTATACCGGCTACTAAAAACTCCCCATCTATTTTAACCCTATCCTTCCTCTCACCTACCCCCTGCAGCCACGCTCGCTTCTTCCCTTCAGAGCTTCAGCGACCCTTGCCCTACACCCTACACTTACCCTTCATCTACATTTTTTCTTTTCCTTCCTAAAACTTACACTTCTCGATCCCCATACCCCCCCCCCCATAACACTGCAGTTCAAATAAAACATTTAGAGGAAATATTTTAAAATAATGGAGGAACTTAAGGGAAATAGAACATAGAAATCCCGATTAAGGATGTGGGATTTAGGGCCCCTTAATAGGTATTTCTTTCTGTTTAATCGTAAACAGAAATTAAAACTATTATGACATCCAAAAACAAACGGTGCAAGTACTCTAATGTATGTATCTATGTGCATGTATCTATGCACCATTTCTGGATACATGATGTTTCGACATGGATGTTTGACACTCCAAGACTCTCTAGTCCTTAACGGGCGATGCGTGTCTAGAATTTCTTCGCCAGGTCAGAAATGCGTGAGAGCGCGTGATGGCCGCGACAGTAGGTTATCAACCTACAATCTAGTCCTCCTTCTGATGTCGTGAAGATTAATGGAACTAAAAATCTCTTTTCTTTCTGTAGTTCTCTTTTCTTTAGCGCCGAGGGGCGCCATATTAGCTAGACCAACGAAGTTACGCCACTGGTCACTCGAATGTCAAATAAGGAGCGTTCAAATGGAGATTAAACACCAAGGGCAGATATGTCAAGCCGACTGCCGAGCATTACTTTTTGTTAAAGTAGAGCTTATGTAAAGAGATGCTAACTGATGAAAAACTGTAACAGACAAATGGGTGAAGTAACCATGTATACAGTTTTTAGAGGGTGCTCCTTCATCGAATACTTTTATTGCTTGTTGGCTATATGCTGTTTGCATATAGTGCGATTGCGCTGCTCTTTTTAATTGGCATTCGTGTAAAGCTTTGATTTAATTGCACCGATTTTACGAGAGTGTCGACTTTTCTGTCCCTTATTCATTATTGTCATCAGATGCCTATAGTCAGAGCTGTCCAAATTGTAAGCCGAGTAATTTTGTTGCGGAAATGTAACGCGCAGTCGCCATTTTAGGTATTTATATGAAAAGTAAAATGACTGACCAAAATTTTCACGTGTTTTTAATATTTTAATTAACATTTTCAAATCTAATTTAACTTCCTTTTTTCACCAAGCATCATTACTGATCCAGCCTTTTATGTCAGATAATTAGTACTTGCGAGAGTGTCAAGTCTAATAGAAAGAACAGAATAGTCAATAGTTTTTCATGTGCTAGATCGAAGTCGAGAGAAAATTGCCGAATTGAGAAGACTAAGTTTGCCGAATACGGCTAAAGTTGGAACAAGGCTAGTTTATAAGAAGTTATGTTATTGTCGGATAACAAGACTCACTTACCCACATTACATCAGGTGGAAGACGATACATGCGACTACGTGAGAAAAGTCTTCTCCGAGCTGAACTCTCCCAACAAGTGTACAGTTCGAATGGAGCACGGTGGAAACTGGTGGGTTACCAAGTTCGACGATCCCCAGTACACTGCTGGCAGAAAAGCCACTAAGTTAGGTGAGGCGTGGTGCCGTTTAACATGATTTTGCTCGGGACTGGAGCTACATACATTTTGCAAACATCAATCATTCGAGCTCTCATGTCAGTATATCGCAGCAAATTTTCTTCCGTTTCTCATTATAAAATTATACTGTTTCTCAGAGTTCTAATTGATTGTTACAGTTTACGGATGTGAGCCGGATTTGACGCGAGAAGGAGGAAGCATTCCTGTAACTCTAACTTTCCAAGAAACTACTAGTAAGTGATTCTAATTAACAGTGAGTATAACAGTGCGGTTACAATTTGTACTATCAGTTGGTACTATCTCAGTTTGTAACTTAACTAGCAGCCCAACTGACACTTCTTTCCTTAATCATCAATATTTTTCATTCCCTGTCGTCGTCGTACCGACCACAAGCTGAATCAGTATCTTAACAGAGAAGAGTGTTATGCTGCTGCCAATGGGAGCTGGAGACGATGGTGCTCATTCTCAAAACGAGAAGATCAATATTAGAAACTACATCGAGGGGGTAAGTTGTTGAATTTTGCGTTATTTTATACTTTTTAGGTACATATTCAGTTTTCTTTAAATCTACCTTATTTGGGATTAAACGAAAGAGTCACGAAATGACAGCTTAATTGCAATTGCAGTATACTGTACAGCTTTCGCCACTAAAAGCTTGTAATAAAGATTCTTGTTCCAAAGCAGTCACCAAATTAAGTCATGAGTTCTATCAATTTGTCGGAACCATCCTTCTCGTGCTCTTAAATTGTCCATTTTCAGCACAAGTTGTTTGCGGCTTATCTGGATGAAATGTCACGTGTCTAATGTTGGAATGGATGAAGTCATTTCATGCTTCCTAATGAAGCTCTTTCTAGGACAATATTCGTGATTTTTAAAGCATTATTTCAAAGCACAATTATTGCAGTCTAAAGTGTTCATTGTTGAATTTTATTCGTTTTCAATACACCATTATACCAAGTACTTTTTGCGTTTGTCACCAAACAGAAATCACATGTGTTCAAATTATATGAATCAACATTCAACCCTCAGTATAAATTCTTATGAGACGCAATTCTCCTTTTGTTCTCTGCTCGGTTTAAGATCAGTTTCTTGGCCACTTTAACTTGGACCGTTTTTACGATTCTGCGTCCTATTTTTCTTTGTAAATTCAAGGAATGAAAATTTCGGTTCATTCGTTTTCTTATCTTATGCTAGAACTTCACTCAATTTCTAAAACAATGACTCGTGACTTTATGAGCCTTCCCATATTCTAGAAAACTTGAAAACGCCGTTCTTCTCCCTAATTCGATGTTCGTTTAAATTATCATTATTTTGATATTCTGAAAATTTGTAAAATACGGCTTTGCCGTTAAATTTTTGCTGTTCTAAATTTGCTGTTCTTGTTGAAACTATCTAATCTAATCAGCGATAAAATGAAACCCTGTTAATTTCATCACGGTTATGCTCTGAGGATTTGTTTTGTGGAACGAATAACGATCTGGAAACCAAACGTTCTTCGTTAAGTTGTCACAAATGAAGTTCCTCTACCTCAAAAAGGAAATGGGGATATGCAGATATGGGATATGTTTTCCTGGTTTCCAATTATACAAAAGGTTAAGCCGGAAAAGCGGACTAACTGATCTTATCTCAGTGTCCAATTGCCATTGCCTTATGCCTATTGCTTACGTGCATCAAATGATAATGTGACCGAGTTAAATGAAGTATAGAACAAACACCTCTGGGGCATTACTGTACCCAGTCTTAAAGTTACAATAATGATTAAAAGTTACAAATAACACAGACACACACCAAATTGAATTGACACACTAGCTAGCTCAAAAAAAGGAACTGAGTACTCTGTCAAATACAAGATGCCTTATCGAACTCTACTTAAAAGCACAAATCAGAGCAAGTTTTCGAAAACTACTTTTGCTACTGAAACTACCCGATTATATGTTGATCAATCATTTTCCTCTTTCTAGTATCAAATTATCATCACAAGTTTTTCCAAATGTCAATTCCAAAATACAATCGTCTCCTCTTCGATTATCTATTTGAGGTTCTTTATAACTAAGTTTCCCTTGTGTGATTATTTTTGACTTTTTTAAAAAGGCTATTACGGAGTTGAGTCTTCTTCTTGAAGTGATTGAAAGATAAGCGAGAAATTATACATTGTCCATGGAATAAAACTTTTGGTCCAAATGTTACACCATTGTGCAAGGGGAACCATGTTAAAGAATCAATAATCATTTAAAATGGCCGTAAATCGACAATTATTGTTCTCATTTCAATCAAATTTCAGCAGTCGGCAATGCTTTTTCCTTTGTCCACCGCGCCCTGCTGGATTTATTCAGATCTAGTAATATGATACTTTAGACTTTCGACAGTCAGCATGATGTTAAAGCAATCAAACTTAAACCAGAAAAAAATGTTATTTATCGCCCTGGGAAAATAGAATAACATCACTTACACCCATACCTGGTTAACAAGTTTGTTCGTGATGTTTATGGTCGGTTTTAGAGCTTTTCCAATTCATCTTTGATGGGCGTATTCACAACGTAAAATTTCATCTTTTCATTGGAAATCACGATTTTCCCACACTTCGAGTCGACCATTTTATTTTATGGCTGAATGTAGTGTGCTCTTCGCAAAGAGATATCTTAGTTAAGTCAAAGCTCAGCATTCTTAGCCAGGAAAACATATTTAAACTTAGAGTATACTGCCTATCCTATTCTACCTTTTTCATCACGCTTTAACCTCAATGCGCCTTAAGTCCTGCTAATCTGCTATTCGGGTCCTGATGTTTGGAACCGTACCTTCTCCCCTATTACCTGGATTAAAGCTGATGGTAGGCGAGGTAGGTTGCTCCTCCGGTCTCCTGTATCCCCCGACAGACATCCGAGTTGCGTTAAACTTAGACAACTCAAACTCTCGCATTTTTCGTAGTCGGTTGTTTTCGTCGTCACGGTACTCTACGATCTTGCTGCCGTCCTTGCTCAATTTCCAGATACTCCCGTCGTAGAAACAGACGTCGCTACTGTCAGGCCGGGCCTCCGGCTTTCCACCACTCTCGAACATGCTCCTGGAACAGAGGTAGATTAAGTTAGCTGCTTCATGAGTTAAATAATGGTGTACATTTTCATCCGATCTTTTTTCTTCAGAATAATTGAATAGTGCATCACACAACCTTCGACCATTGCTTAACATGATTGTGATACTGTTTAACCGATTGACCGTATAAATGATTTATGGGCTGTTCAAACATAAGGCTCGCCAGTTGTCATCGTTTGAACTTAGAAACTGTGACGTTTAAACCGTTCGTTTAAATCATTTCATTTCGCGTAGGAGGTTGGCGCAGTTTCATTTATAAATGACTTGATATAAGTGATTTAACGGCGAAAAGTGGAACGCGCAACAGTCAATCTAATCTGTCTCTAGAGGAAGTGGTTACCACTTCATAAATCTGCTGCAGCAACGAATAAATGTCCATATAATATTACCACGAGACACCAAAGAACGCGATCACATAAAAAATCAAGATAGAATGCCGATCAAATTTGACAGCCCATCAATATTCTTGATCCATCTAATTTCAAAAAGAATGTTCGGCTCGTACTTGATCATTCTGTCGGAGTTGTCGATGGTGGTGGTGTAAACCACGTAGTTGGTTCCCACAGCGGCCACGTGACTTCCCCCCTTTCCGTTGTAAGTGAGATCCCACTCTTTACCTCCGGTTATTCTGGGACATGTTGAGTTTTTTAGTCCACTGATAGTGATTCCACTGCACTTATATTCCATTTCCAGTAGAACTAGAGGATAAGGCTTTTATGCCTAGTTTTAGTTTTGTTAAAACGTGTAAGGGTTTTCAGAACAATCGAAACTCCCTTGTCAGATATTCATTTTATTTTCATATTAACTCATGACTAAATCACAAAACAGGATTAACAAATAAATCATACGACACACATCAAGCAGAATTCATACATGAAAGATGGGGAGTAAAACCAGTCGCTACACCGAAAATCGGTAAATTAGCCTATTTTTTGGGTTGAACACCCCCAAAGTTTGATTGGGAATGACTTACCTTCCTAGTTGGGAATCACATATTACCCAGACGTCTCCAGTTGACGTTACAGATAAATCGTTTGCGTTATCGCACTTTCTAGACATGATCAGTCTGTAAGATCTCATTAAGTTTTCATGATGTTATTGAGTGGATAATGGTGAATTTCATGTGCTTAAGCCTAGTAGTATGTGGTAAAGGGATAAAATGATTTCTACGTTATATAAAACGATCGACAGCTTCAATTCTAAATTTCAATTATCAGAATCCAATCATTTCCTAGCTCAACGTGCTTGAGAGTTGAGAGCATTTCCCCCTGCAACTTTCTCAGTAAGGTTGTTGAATGTTAAAAGCCGTTATTTTTAATTCGAAAGTAAGGACCATTTTCTGCCGAATATGGCGTCGGAGAGTCTTGAAATTTTTACCTACCCCTTGCTAACAGCGTTTAGAGATTCCTCCTCCCACATACCAGTGCGATTAGAGTGAAACGTGTTGGCTGTTGAAACTGAAATAGCATTTAATGAATTTCTTCAGAACGATATTCAAAAGGACTGTTTACAGTTTCAGTTGCAGTTCGTTCTCCCGCACGGATCATATTGTACTGCTTTTCAATTGTGATTGTCAACGTTCTATTGAATGGAATGAAATTAAAACGGCTGGCAACCCTAGAAAGTATAATTAAGGCAACCACCTGTCCATATGTTGTTGTATTGGTCGACGGTAATGACTTTAAACCCCTCAGCCTTCTCAGAGTGTGGAGCTACTTGGAGTCTCGTAAGAGCTATGTCCGTGAAAGGGATCATGTGATATATTGACTTGGTGTTCACTGCCCATAACACCCCTTGTAAATAGTAGTTAGTTTTAGTGAAGGAAAAAGTTTTTGAGTGAATACTTCGTAACTGTTAATAACATCAAAATCAATTTTGGAAAATTTGGAGTTTGGATGAACAATTATACTCCGGAGATTTGGTAGTTCAATTTAAATTGCCTACGATAAGTTTTCTTAATCAACATAACCGACCTGATGCTGATATTTCCAGATCTATGATGTCTTTGGCGACTGTTCTCCACTTGATATCTTGGTCTGATGGCGTAACATGGCCTATTCTCAGCCTCCCTTTACTGTCCACTACTCCGATAACTCGATCACCTAAATTTCAAGGAACATGCTGGTGTTGTAATTGCAGACCTCGAATTGACCCGCTACTGTTGTAGAGACTCAATTGCAAATTGCAAATTCTCTTCTTTCATAACTCACCAGAATCGCTTTTCTGTTCTCCGACCAACGTTTCTAACTGTCCCTCTTCCGCATTTATCACAGTAAGCGCCGCCAATAAAAGCACAATGCATCGCATCACTAAGTTTTAACTTAAACCATCAGAAATCAGAGCACTAAAGACACTAACTCACTATAGCTTAAGACTTGATAAATGAAAAATTGGTTCTGATTTTTGAATGTGCCGCATATAATAATTGTAAAAAGAAATACCAAATAGGCAACAGTGAAGAGGAGTGATAATAAATCAAAGCACTTGAAAAAAAGGAACTCCAGGCAAAAGTTAAACCAGGTCATGTCAGTGCTACAAATAGAGTTTTGATAAACCATTCTGAGTAGGCTCCTCCAAGCAGCCATTCAAGTCACCTTGATGGTTAAACCAATCAAAATCTCAACAAATTAGAGAGCTCCATCTCTAAAACTGTAGTGCAGTCGAGATTCTAAAAATTACTGACTATTTTCCGGGGAAACTTAATTGCATTTGCTAATCGAATTTCAAAATGCTGTCGTAAAAAGAAGCTGGTTTCGTTAATATGGGAGATGAGTCATTATTGCAAGCAACTGGTATCATCGCTTTAAATATAAATTTTTGACGGCTTTATCTTGCGTAATGTTGTAAGACAATTTACAAAACTTATTGATAACTTAACGAAGTAATGTCCAATTGAAATTTGTTAATACAGAAATTACATCGTAGAGGTTTACTACGAAATACTTATTAGATTTGAAAACAGCCATCTATCATGAAATTGAGTAAAGCGTTATCATTCCTATCTTGATTAAAACTTATGGCTGTGCATTAATTAACCCATCATGCTAATAAAGCTGTAAGAAATTAAAGTGACGGCCATCAAAAATGTAATTGAACAAGCTTGTATCCAGTGTCATAAGAACTTAATCAATAAAATTTATGATCAAAAGCATACGTCTATGCAAAACTTTATCAAAATGAAATCACCATGAACGATTTAGAAGATTCATACTTTTCGGTTTATTCTTGTAACATAATCCTATAATCGGTTTACTGTAGAGTGTAGCATTGTGCTGTTAATACACCACAACCCTAGAGAAGACTTGAGTTTCTGCTGTTAAGATCAACTAGCTGAAGTTGAAAGTACCTAGCTGAAGTTGATATCAACTATCAGATGTTAAGATCAACTAGCTGCAGTTAAGATCAACTAGCTGAAGTTGATATCAACTAGCTAAAGTTGAGATGGTTACTTGTCGTTTGTAATCTGGTCCTTTGGCTTCTTGCATGACGATTAACTTGGCTCGTAGCAAGAGACAACACCACGTGATAGCTAAGAATACTCCGCATCCAACCAATGTCAATAAATATCTGTTTGGTTATAGCTCATTAAAACTTGGTTGCAATGTATTTAAGGAGTTAAAATTAAAAATGATGATGTCTTTGTTGTTGCTAAATATAGATTATAGTAACATCCTAAATCTAGATATTTAAGAAAAAGAATCTCCATAGAGTCTAGACGTATGTCGTATCACTTATGATACGGCTAGAATCTAGATAAGCGTTTAGTCTCAGCATTTCGGGCAAATACTCGCAAAGAAGACTAGACTTTTATATCCCTTTTTGAGGACTAGAAACACAAGATGCGTTCATACGTCTTGTTATTAATACTATACTTTAGTAATGTGTGTGCTTTTTACTTATTAAATCATATAATATTGTTATGAATCGTTGTAATAAATAAATATTTCGGTACTGTACCAGCCTCCACCGCGAGGTTTTTAAAAAAACAAAGAACAATTCTGGCAAATAACTCACTTGAACCAGAGCTTTTGTGGCAGGTCCAGGAGCTGCTTCATGTACCAATGTCTTGTTGTCGAGAGTTTTGAGCCCATGTAACTGAGACTCGCCTTCACCTCGTACATTACCATCTTAGCTGGGATCGTAATGGTTCTTTCTCCACTTTTTTCATCTCCCACTATTATCTGAAGGAGAGCTTTATTGAACTTTTTGTAAATTAAGTAGGTAAGATGGGCATTTCTAGAGTAGCATGACGTAAGTCAACAGATAGATGGAAATTGTCTTTTGCCTCTAAAAGCAACTCAAAGAGTAAAACAGGTGGTTATTCACACAAAACTATTTTTCATATACTACATCTTCATCAGTCTGAAGGGAACATTTCATTAATTTAAGATAAAAACCTGTGAATTATCACCTGTTTCACTTGTCGAGTTTTTTCTAGAGAAATATTTCCAACTCTGAACTTTATGTACTTGTAGATAATAATACTAGAAAAAACTATCTTATAACGTGCATTCTTATAAGGTGATAAGTCATTAAGGTACATAACCGTTTCTAAAAAGTTATGATGGATATCTTATCCAATCTTGAAAGAATCTGTTTGAGTTTGAAAAAATAATCATCTTCGTCCATTAATTTTTATATTTCCTGTACTTTTTATATTTTCTGTATCATATATGCTTATTGTTTTATTGAAATTAGAAAATCATAGTTTTCTGAGGGATCTTTTTTCCTTGTAGCCATTGAAACTGCCGACTTTTACAGTTTAGGCCATTTTTGGGAGATAATGCGCGAAAGTCAGAGTCATGACCAGCTCATCCATCACAACATCCATTTGTCACGATCTTCTCTTGTTGAATCGTGATCGGCCTGTCGTGCACGTGATCTTGTAGAATGTTAACCTGGCTCAAATTCTCGGAATTAGAAAATGCAGTCTTAATTCACTAAGTACATGGTTATTTGTTGGCACCTGTCCCCGTTTCTCAGTAGAATGACAGGCAGGCGTGAGCACGTGTCAATGCGCCTTACGTGATTATCTCTTATCAGCGATAAGCGGTTATACTATCACGTACACTTACAGCTGTGGGGCGAACTTTTGATTCTTGGAAAACGCTGCTTGATAGTTGATAGCTCACACTCATAATAGAAAGCTGCAGTCATTGATAGTTTGCTGGGACCCTTAACACAGCGCCTATCTATTTCTTGGAATTACCTCCGGCAGCTGTGGCATTTACTGCAAATGTCACGAATGGAGGAGTCACGCAGTTACGTGACATTTTTGGGCCTTGAGGTGAACTGTGCTCTTCCAAGTCCAGTTTACTGTTGAGTCAAATTCCAAGAATACAATTCCAGGAAATAGAGGTTTACATAAAAGACGTGACGTATCATCTGAGATGCGTGACTCGTGCTGCAGTAACTACTATCCAATATATGATATAATACTATACAATAGTACATCATCGTGACTGTTGCTTTCGCATCACAACTCACGCATGTGCTATTTAAGATTGGGTCACAACTCAGTCTGAAGTCACTGTCACAATTAGTCTGAAGTCACGATTATAACCTCACGATTATAACCTCACGTATTGTAAGTGACTTATAACACTACGGCAAGATGAAGATTATCAATCGGAGATTTTCGACTCAAATGATATTGTAGCCGGGATATAATCATTTGATTCAGCAATCAGCAAGTCGTTCAATTTGATCTGTTTAAAGCAGGTTCAACCTGGAGTTGGTGAATCTCAGAAACTTATTTAGGTTAACTAGAACAAGATTTATACATGTTTCTAAACAGTGTAGACGTTGGAGAATGAAAATGTCAATTATTGTACTACCTCGACTTTCCGGTGTCCCAATTTCTCCATATCATTCCAGAGTTCATCAGACAAATTAGCTGCTGCCAGCTCCAATGGGTAGACGGAGAGAAACGCTGTCTGGGGATCGTATCCTTCCTCAAAGTTCCACACAATCTTAACATCGTCTTCTGTAGACCAGGTTGAAGTGAGGGGTATGTTTCTTAACTCACGCGGAACACACACACACACGCACACACACACACGCACACACGCACGCACGCACGCACGCACGCACGACACGACACGCACGCACGCACGCACGCACGCACGCACGCACGCACGCACACACACACACACACACACACAC